>PVJI01011931.1:0-53910 GCA_004026765.1 Micronycteris hirsuta | reverse complement strand
AAATCCGCTGACAGTCTTATGGGGATTCCTTTGTAGGTAACTGTCTCTTTTTCTCTTGCTGCTTGTAAGATTCTTTCCTTATTCTTGACCTTGGGTAATGTAATTATGATGTGCCTTGGTGTGTTCCTCTTTGGGTCCTGCTTCTTTGGGGTTCTCTGAGCTTCTTGGATTTCCAGGAAGCCTATTTCCTTTGCCAGATTTGGGAAGTTTTCCTTCATTATCTGTTCAAAAATACGTTCAGTTTCTTGGTGTTCCTCTTGTCCTTCTGGCAGCCCTATGATCCGGATATTGGGTCGTTTACAAATGTCTCTGAGGTTCCTGAGACCCTCCTCATTTTTTTGAATTCTTATTTCTTCCTTCTGGTCCATCCCATTGGTTTGAGATCCAACCTCCTTTTTTTTCCTGTTGGTTCCCTGTAAATCTTCCTCCATTATCCTTATTGTATTCTTCATCCGTTCAACTATTTGCGTCCACCTATCTTCCAGTTTTGTTAACAATTTGATTATAAGCATTTTAAATTGCGCATCTGATAGGTTGACTATGTCGTCAACCGTTAGTTGTAATTTGTTCTGATCTTTCATTTTGGCCATTTTCATTCTTTTTATCTCGGTGCACTTGTCAGCTTGCAGGTGCCTGCAACCTGGGTCGCTTTTTGGATGACGTTGCCTCTGGGGGCAGGGCTGGCCTGGATGTTCGTCTTCTCCTACCTCCTGGGTGTTGGACTTCCCTTCAGTTCGATTCTGTCCGTTCTGGTTGTTTAATTTTTCGCTACTGTGTTCGTTGTTTAGATGCTCTGGATGTGCGGGCAGCGAGTGTGACCACCTACGCCGCCATCTTGACCTCGTTTTAATTCCATTTACGGGTTTAAAGCTCAAATCATAGACTTTGTGCTTTTCTCCCAACCTGTCCCCAGGGGGCTGGAGAGGGAGCCCATTGGATCTGGGAGGAGCACTTCCGAGAGGCCTGCTCTCCAGCCGCTGTAAAGTCTGATGCATAACGGGGTTGATGTTGGTTGTTATGCAAAAACTGTCCTTTAAATTATGTTTACTCTCAATTCTTTCTCAATCTCCAAGAGTAATTAACACTTCAGGAGGATGCAGCAAGTTTTCCCTGCAGCATTGTGTCCCCAGGTGGGTCTTAACCTTGGCAAACACAATGTCCCCTCGATTTAAAAAAAAGTTATTAAAAATTTTAATACTGCTCCCTAATTTCCAGAAATAACTTCAGAGATAAAATGAAATAGCCACTCGATAATTTTTGAAAAAGAAATCAGTTATAATGCCCTCCCTATGATACAAGGGAGAAATTTTTAAGAGGCGATAATTAATGTGAGATGTATTTTCAACATGCAAATGTCCCTGTACAACTTTGCCTAGATAATAAAAGGAAGTAGTGAATATTTGCCCCTGAGTATCAATAAGCATGTATTTGGCTGAATCTTCTTGATGTTTTTTTTCTTTAGAGTTGACTTTTGGAAATAAGATTCAGAGCAGTCTATTCGTAGGTACACATCGAAGCCCTGTGAACAGAGACCAGCGCTGAAGTCTTCCCTGAGTGACTCCAACGCCACATGCAGTGTTGCCCTGGGCAACGTGGTTTTCTGAAATGATGAAAAATTTTGTAACCTTCCAGATAAAACAAAGCACGATCTTCCTTTGATTTACCTGGGAGTTGTCTTCCTGAAAAATGAAGTATAGTGTAGTCAAACTATACCCCACCCCAAATCCTGCTTATGTATAAACTGGATTGAAGATCCAGGTGTAGGTCATCATGCACAGAGTTTTCAGCTGCGTGACGGGAGGGAGGGAAGTTTGACTTGAGCTGGTGGAGGACACAGGACAAGTCTTCAGTGGGTCTCGTGCACGGTGGGACATCTTCCACGTCTGGGCCCTGGCTAGTAAATGCCAATCACTGGGACCAGCAAGAATGCCCCATGGTTTTGCCACATACCCCCTGGAGGGTGGCAGCACCCACCCAGAGAACCCTTGGTTGTGTAGGTTACCCCGTAACCTGACTCTGTTGGTGACTTTAAATATGTGGGGCCGTGTGACCTGGAGGTGCTGACAAGCCCCATGACCTGGTGTCTCTCTTCTCTGCAGGGGCTGAAGATCAGCGTGCTCTGGACACTGTACTACGGGATCCTCAGTGCTTTTGCGCCCGTGTACAGCTGGATCCTGGTGCTCCGCGGCCTGGTGGGCTTCGGCATCGGAGGGGTCCCCCAGTCGTAAGTAAATACCCAGCTCTGGCCTTCCAGCCAGGCAGTCAGTCAATGGTGGGTGTTCATGGCCTTGAGGAATGCGAATGTGGCTACCGCAGGGCGTGTGGTACCAGGGAGCTGTGCTGTGACCAGCGGATGGCATCATTATCAGTATTGTAACGATTCGCAATGACAAATGCAGCACAGTAATGGGGAGGTCGTAAATGTGAATGATAAAAACAATAGACCTAGCATGGATTGGACGTTACTCAGACACGTCACAGCAGCCCCAGGAAGTATGTTACCGAATTATTGCAATCTCCATTTTACAGGTGAGGATACTGAGACTTGGTGGGTGAAGTCATTTGCCCAAGTCACACAGTGTATAGGTGGAACTAAGAATCCAAGTTTGTCTGCCTTCGACATTCATGCTTTTAACTGCCATGCACGCTGCCTCTCATCCCCTTGTCATATAAGCAAGAGGCAGGGGATGGGGCTCACCATTGGCGAGGTGGGTGTTGTTTTGTTGTTGCTGCTGTTGAGGTGCTGAGAGCAGTCAGAGTTGTAGGGAGAAGTCCCTCTCGGCCGTGACATTGGGGAGTCCTAAAGCAAAGCTTGGCAGACAACAGCGTGTGGGCTGAATCCGATGTGCTGACTGGTTCTCTAAATACAGTCTTATTGGGAACACAGCCACGCCCATCATTTACATATCATGTCTGCCGTTTTCATGTTGCAGCAGCGGAGTTGAGTAGTCTCAGCTGAGACTCCATGGCCCCCAAAGCCTGAAATATTTACTCTCTGGCCCTTTATGGAAAAAGTGTGTTTGTCCTCTTCCTAAAGGATGCTGGTAATAAGCTATACTTAGTGTTTACTAAAAGGTGGGGGCTGTTCTAAATAGTTTACCCAAATTATCTCATTTACCCCCCAAATTTCCCTATCAGGTAAAGTCTGTTATTAATTTCATTTTACATATAAAGAGACTGAGGCACAGAGCGGTAAGCAACTTGCCCCAGGAGACTCAGTAGGAAGACACAGAGCCAGAAAAAGAACCCAGGACCCCAACTCCAGAGCCTGGGCTATCACCATTGCATTTTACTGCCTTGCTATTAAGGAGACAGAGGATTGGGAAGGACCCAGGAGGGGTACTGGGGAAACTGTTGGATTTTCACTGGAAGGGATCTGCGTGAAAAGAGGAAGCTATAGCTGCATCAGGGGGAGGCTCATGGTCCAGTTCGGTTAGCTTGTCAGGCTGAGGTCTGTGAGCACCGGAAGCTGGGGTTGGACGGGGAGACCAGAGCAAGCCTGCTAAAACCTTAACTGCCAGGCCAAATGGATGATCTATGGGCCATGGGGAGCCACCGAGAGCTCTGGAGCAGAGGGGGTACTTTAGAAGCATTCATCTGGCTTCTAAAGCCAGATGAGTAGGTAGGGTAGGATTGGTTTGGAGGAAGGGATCCTATCAATAATTTAGGGGCATTTTGAACAAGGACCAGGTAGCTCCCTCCTAGTTTACTCATTTATTCAACCAACAGTTCTTGAGTGCCCTCCATAGCACAAGCTTGTGCTAGGCACCTGGGATGCAGCAGTGAGCAAAACAGACAAGGTCCTGGTTGCAGGTCGGGATCCTGGGAAACAGACTGAGCTAGAGCTTCATGGGCAGGTGGTTGTTGGGGTCAGCCTCTGTACGGAGTGGATAGAGGAAGAATTTGAGTTGTAATGTGATTGCGACAGAGGCCTCAGCTGATCCGGCAGGGTTTCAGAAGTTCAGGTGATGCTTGAGAGTTGTTTCAAATTGAGGCATGGAGGCTGGAAATTTGTACCCTCATCAGCTACTTGGATGTGGGCTGCCCTCAAGGAGGGAGCGTAGTGCTTGGCCAAGGCCATTTCTGCAAGGGACTCTGTTCTGAGCTCTTACCAGGCAACACTGCTGATCATTCCGGAGGGACTGTGTGCCTCCATCCTGAGGGTGAGTCCAGGTGGCGCATCACAGCATCCGCTATAGCCCACCTCTGGCACTGCTTGGATGCACTTGCTTCATGGAACAAATTCACCCCATTTGGGAAGGGCTCCTCCAGGATTCTGGTTGGTCTTTTTCCTGAAAAGACTTTTAAGAGGATGGGTAGTGGAATGAACTCTGGCCAAAGCTGGTGTTGCTGGCCACATACCCACAGCTAGTGCCTAGTACTGCCTTCCTCTGCTACCTGTTCTAGATTCCCTTCACCTTGGGGTAGCACGTCTGCCGATGCAGATGGTTTACCTGTTGGGGTGACCCAACCCCCTCGCCTGAGGTCCCCGGTGACCACACCCTTCTCAGCCATTGCTGCTGCTTGTCCACTCTCCACAAAAATTAGGCAGGGGATTACCGAGAGATGCCCAGCGTATCCCCTGGGGGACAAATTAGGTGGCCCTACTGCCTCCTGATGCTCAGGATTCCTCAGACAAAAGGCTCCCTCTTTTGCTCGCTTGCTCATTTCATGACACAAGGAACCCAAAGTTACTAGGTATTGTATAAAGTGTAATAGCACTTTTGCTATGTCCCCTGGGTGAATGCATGCCCTGTCTGGGAACCAGGACAGATTCCTCAAATCGGGTCACTGGGAATGACAGCAATGACAGTCCTTCTTCAAATCTTTGACTTTCCGAACCATGTAGTCTTTCTACATATCACCGCATAGTAGTCATTGATTAAAGGTGTCCTGGGTCCGGGAAATAGTGCCCCTTCCTCACAGGGCGTCATCTCCAAGCTGATGCCTCTGGGGCACCTTAAGAAGGCTGTTTCTTCACTCTCTCAGTCCAGCAGGGTGACCTCTCATGGTGGCTCTCTCAGGATGACCTCGCATGTGACAGGGCCAGTGGCTTCCATGGTCTACACTTCCGTGGCTGCATCTCCTTTGTTATGTATCCCTTGGTCCCATGTCCTGTTGTGGACAATCCTGTGTCAAAGGGTCAAATACTCTGAAAATCTTCTGATAATGGTGCTGGCTGAGACCCTATGGGCAGGGAAGGCAAACCAATATGCAGAATGTGGGCCAATTCCAGTCAAGACGAATCATGCTCCTTCTGAAATGGAAGGCATCCCCGGTACATAACTTGTCACTAAGTAACATGGGCTGGCTCTGTCCTGGGGGCTCTGCTTTGGTCTCGCTGCTGGTGGGTTGGCTCTTTGGTGGCAGTACTAGCAAGATCAGCCTTGGTGGGTGAGGAGCTGGCCCTGCACCACTGTTAACCATTCAGCGACTGACTTCTTAAGCCTGTTAGCATGTCGATTGGGGAAGACTGGGATGGAGAGATGACCTAGAAGAGCAATGCTAGTGCTGAAGTCGTGTGGCTAGGCCTTGGGCTCTGAAACCAGATTCCCCGGTTCGAATCCTGACTCTGTCCCACAATAGCGCTGTGACCTTAGGCAAGCCACTAAACCTTTCTACGCCCCAGTTTATTCATCTCTAAAATGGGGGTGATAGTATGCCTAAATCATGAGGGCACTTAGGATACTAAATGACAATGTGGGTAAAGTGCCCAGGGCAGTGCCTGGCGGAACACTCAGTAAAGGTGAGCACGCTTGTGGTCTCCCGAAGGCTTTGTTAGGAAGCTCAGTATCAGTGTGATGGATGGTGGGTTCACTGTGTAACTGTGAACAGAATGAATGAGAGGGAAGGAGATGTGACCACATGGATTTAACACAGGAGCAAATACCCAGACTCCTTCTGCCACTTAGAGGCTGGAGGGACAGCGAGTGGCTCTCGGTTCTCAGTCCTTCCTCCCTTTATTCATTATTGATCCTGCAGGGCTTTGCAGAGTAGGCCTTGGATGTATCCTCCTGGATCTGGGATGAGCTGAAAACCACTGGAGCTAGAAGCAGCGGCCATTAAGCCAAGCCCATAAATCTGGGCTGGCAGGGACTTGTGGCCCATGTGCTCCATTCAGGCCCAACTCCGGGAATTCCTGCAGACACAGCCGCTCCCCCATTCATGAGCCATTCATTGTCTAGGGGACAGTTGTCCCCTAGTGGCTGGAAGGAATGCACTCACAGAAGTCCACATTAAATTCCTCTCCCTGGGATGCTCAGGTAGGTGATAGCAGAACTCGCCCCCAGAGCCACCTGGATTTTCCTCCCACATGAGGGAAAGGAAAGGAACTTAGTGTTCTCAACGCCCACAGCGATTCTTGTTCAAGATGGTGCAGTGAGCCCTGGCTGGTGTAGCTCAGTGGACTGAGCGCAGGCTGGGAACCAAGCGGTCCCGGTTCGATTCCCAGTCAGGGCACATGCCTGGGTTGCAGGCCGGGTCCCCAGTGAGGGACATGTGAGAGGCAACCATACATTGCTGTTTCTCTCCCTCTCTTTCTCCCTCCCTTCCCCTCTCTCTAAAAATAAATAAAATCTTAAAAAAAAAAAAAGATGGTGCAATGAGCAGCACTAATTTCTACTTCTTCTCCTCCCCATTTGCTGGAAATGGCGTAAAAGATACAAGAAATAGGAAAGTCTTTCACAGTGCTGGAAAGCAGGAAGAGGGTGCCAGCAGCAGACTAGACATCTTGAGGAACTTCTAGGAGATTCTAAGCAGAGGAGCTTACCATGGCAGAGGAACCAGAGGCGAGAGAAACCACTTCCTAAAACTGCAAACGGGAGACATTTTTGAGGAGAGAGGACGAGACACCAGGGAAATCAAATAAGGACACAGAGCGGCTGGGAGGGTCTTTACCCCTTACCCTTGTGTTGTGAGGGTCCCCAGCCTCCCTGCCCCCATGCCCCAAATATCATACCTCCCCATTTAGCTGTTCATTTCTTGAACACTACTCTAGCTTTCTGTTTGTTTATTGAGCTAGTACTACATTCCGGGCACTGGACCACGTGCTTTACACACACGACCATTTTAAAACTCAAAACACCTCAGGACAAAGATATTATTATCTCCATGTTACAGGTAAGAAAACTGGGGCCTTAGAGAAGTTTAGCAACGTGCCCAAGGTCACACAGCGAGTAAACAGCAGACCAAGATTTAAACTTCACCTGACCCTCCCAATGTACTCTCTTAACAACTGCACTTGACAGCTCTTTTGTCTATGAGGAAAGCAAACAAAAACCATGAACAAAATTACAGAGGAAATATTTTACCACCCAAGAAAGCCGCTGGCTTCCCAGCTCTTGCTTCAGCCATTTACATAAAAATAATCATCTTAATTATGCAATGTTCTCATCTGGTTGTAAAAATGGCTCTCCTAAGTTCATTATTGGAAAACATTCAGTTGGAGATATTTTTATGGAACTAAATGTTAACTAAGAGTTTCCATTCATTTAGAAGAGCTTTACCCAACTGTACCACCACCTCACAAAACCAAACGAGTAGGTGTTTGCTGTGTAATTTTTAAAAGCCCAACAACCAGAAGCCTTTATAATGTACTCTGAATTTTCAGTATAAATACAAATTATACTATTTACAAATTTTAATTAAAATGCCTTTGTTTTATTGATATGTAATTGACACAGAGCACTCTATAAGGTTAAGGTGTACGGCAGAATGACCTGACTCTCCTATCTCGCAAAATAATGACCTCAGTAGGTTTAGGTAACATCCATCATCTCCTATACAAATTATATTATTTGAAAGGAGCCCACCCCTCTGCCCTGATCTGTGCCTTTCTGTGCCCCTCTTTCCCTCTTTCTCTTCTTTCCTTTCTTTCCCCAAAGCAGGCGTTCACGACAGTTCTTGGTGATAGCAACAATAACGATGTTCGTAGTGAGGAGGATGAGGATGTTAATTGAGTGCTTACCGAGTGCTAGGCCTATGCTAAGTGCTCTCTTCACACTGCCTCATCTCATCCATTGAACAACCCTATTACTTCCATTTTACAGATGAGGACACTGAGGCTCAGAGATCGTGAGTGACTTGCTTAAGGTCAGATGGTTATTAAGTGGCATGGGGAAGTTACTCTTGCTTTGTAACAAACCATCCCACCACTTCTGGCTTCAAATACTGATTTATTTAACTTGTGATCCTGCAGTGGGGCAGTTTGGTGGTTCCGGTCTCAGTGGGGCTTACTCACGTGTCTCCAGTCAACTGGTGCATTGAATGGGCCCTGGCTGGGCTACCGTGGCCACAGCTGACTCCTTTGTGCGCCACAAGGCTGTCATCCTCCAGCTGGCCAGCCTGGACACCTGGTCACATGGTGCCTGGGCAGGGGTCCAAGACAGCAAGCAGAAGCCACAAAGCCTCTTGAGGTTCAAGCTTGGAACTGGCAAACTATCACTTCTGCAACCTTCTATTGATCAAGAGCAAGTCACTAAGCCCAGATTCAAGGGGCAGGGACATAGACTGGATGGAGGGAGCACAGATCCAGGGAGGGAAGAGTGTGGGGCAACGTTCCCAAACCATCTGCTGGGTTCCAATCCAGCTTGTCTAATGCCAAAGCTCTTCCACTGCAAAAAATATTGGGAAAGAGTTCTGACCTTATGCGGTGAAAGTTCCTGGTAAATCATTAACGTCCACAGGTCCCGAGTACTGATTTGGAGATGATTCCGGGAAGGCAGAATGGGTGGTTCTGAGCAGCTGCTATTCTCTTTCATTAAGGCAGGAAAAGAGGAATCACATTTAGGAGGCCAAATAATTCTGTTTTCTGTCTGGGAAGGAGCATTAAGAAGGAAGAGACTTTAATTTGAGCAGGAGAGTTACATGTAACTTTATTTAGATCATTACAAACAAGACATTTTTGTTTTAGAAAAAATTTTAAATGCAAGTAAGCATCCTACCCCCCAAATGATGATCACCTCTAATTGTACCTACCACTTCACGCACAAAAATAAGTACAGGATACATGTGGGCACTCGGGCAGATCATTTCTTATTTCCAGTAGAGGGAGCTGTGTCCTTCAGAAGAAATGCCACTTACCTAAGAGGCTGGCATCTGACTTGTGTTTTAGCTGCTCTTAAAAATGCTGCATACCCCAGGTAGCTGCCCACCTGTTCTACCTTGAAACCTGCCTTAGAAGATTCTTCAGACTGGTGTCTAAAATGAGTTTGCTCACAAACATGCCCTTTGCACGGCTTTTTCTTCCAAAGACGAAGCAGAAACGCCAAATGGAGGTCACAGGTCATTTCTTTCTAAGCATGTGATCCAAAGGGCAATCCTCTAACCGCCAAAGTGCTGTGAATGCGATTACTTGCAGTGGGGGTCTATTTATGCCAGCATCAGCTGCTTCTTGGCATTGCTAATTTTGTTGCCTGTTCTTCTATTCTTCAGTGTAATTGTAATAATCCCCGCACTTTGGATGGCGATCAAACGGCTCATTTTCATTATAAACTGCTATGAATAATGGCCAAGTGAGGCGCACAACAATTCCAGGAAAAGATGTTTCTTGTGGCCTCGGTTGCAAAAACCAAGAAATTGCAAACAGTCTACATATTGATCAACAGGGCTGCAGCTGTCGAAAAATAATGCTGTAGACCTACGTATATTAATATGGAAACGTTCCCAAATTGTTTTATTGGAAGCAGATCCTGACACGATTCAAGAACAAAGACAAGTGACTCTAGAACAACATCAGGGTTGCCCCCCCCCCCCCCCGCACTGTGCAGACCTGGATTATAATTTTGGCTCTTCCACATACTAACTTGCTAGCTAGCTGTGTGATCCTGGTCAGCTAACAGTTTATCTGACATAGGTGATATATACATGAAAATGGGAGTTAAAGATATGCACACACATACTGGAAACTATAATTAACTACCCTCATTGACTTGCAATGTTTATTGAGTAGAAAAACCATGTAAATTAAAACATCTAGAACAGTGTAAAACCGTGCTTGGCACATAGTAGTTCTTCAGTAAAAGGTAGCTATTATTTATGCATATGATAGAATATATGTAAGAGGATTTTTAATAGCATGGAAATATTTAGAATAAAAGAGAGGTTCAAAAATCCTGAGTATGACCTCAGCTAGGAGTTGAGAGAGAGAGCGGACCAGGACAGAGAGAGGGAATATACTAAAATGCACCGTGAGGTGAGACTAGATGACATGGACTTTTTTTCTTCTCATAATTTTCTCTAAAAAGAGTCTATTTGAACTCCTAAAGCCCCTGCCTTTCCTCTGAGGCTCTTGAGAATTCTTTGATCTCTGGACAGAGGTGCCTTTTGTCCTAATCCAAAGAAGGACTTTTACAGGTGACAAAACTATTCCTAAATCTCCATGGCATTGCTGAGGCCAACTTTTACAAAGTTAGCTGGTCTGCAGGGCCGGGCGTTGTGGGTTGGATGCCACAGAAGCAGACAGACCAAGGCAGAGGTTCTTGTACAAGTGACTTCTTCAGGGAGTGCTCTCAGGAGTGACAGGGGCCACCTGAGGGACGGTTCTACAGTGAAGCCGTCCATCATCCCACCATCCGATTCCCCTCTCCGTTTCCCTGGGTGTGGAGAGGGCTCAATGAAAGCAATGATTACATCTGAGAATCATTTGGGGAGTTAGTTAGAAAGGCAGATGCTAGGGCCCCACCCCTGAGAGCTGGTTTCGGAAGGTCTGGGCGGGACCTGAGGAATCTACATATAAAGTCATCATCCCAGGAAATTCTGATGCAAGTGGTCCACGGACCACACTCAGGAAGCTTGGCCTAGGAATTCAGTAAATGGTAGCAATGTTTCCACTCACTCCTGACCTTGCCCTTGACCCTTTCTGTCTCTGTTTTCCCAGGGTGACGCTGTACGCTGAGTTCCTTCCCATGAAAGCCAGAGCTAAGTGTATTTTGCTGATTGAGGTAAGGAGGGTGACTGGGTTTCTGGAGAATTCTCAGTGTCTGGCAAGAGGTTCTCGGGTGTCTTGAGCCACAGGACAAGGAGCAGGGAGTTTAAGAAAAATGTAGCAGACTTGGTATGCACAGACTTAAATGGATCAATTATGTTGGTTTTGACACAGTTGTTTGGAAATATGCATAAGTTCTTCAATTGGCAAGAAAATTCAGTCTACCATCCCTTAGGAAAAAAATGGTGGCTGGCAGGTGGCATGTCCTTCTTGAACTGGAAATGGCTTTTATCTGAGAGCGCTGAACGGTACCACTTGAGAAGAGCAAACTTTGCCCTCTGCCTATTTCATTCCCCCCAACCCCTCCCTCCGCCCCACCCGTGTCTTGTCGGAGATCGCCGTTCGTGGCCACCTCTGGGGTCTACAGGCTGCCCTAAAACTCCGTTGGTCCAGCGAGTCGCTCCCAAGCCCTCCTTCTGCCAGGGTCCTGGGATCCACTTTCCAATCGTGACCTGGAGGCTCTCACGGCAAACTCGTAGCTGCCCAGCGGCCCCTTCTCCATGCAGTGTCAGAGTGGTATGTTTGTCCCTGCCGGACACTGGTGTCCACAGTGATGACTTTGACCTCCTTAGTCACCATGTCAACACTGACAATATCAATCACATCGATGTCGGGGCCCAACTTATCTATCTTCACTGCACCCAACCCTGACCAGTCAGGACGGTAGCCAGCTGTTACCAGTTGATAACTTGGATGAACCAGTTGTTTAAATGTTGAAATGCTGATTCTGAACTCTGACTACCCCTCACCACCTGATACCCCATCCTCTCTCAGGAAACCCCCGTGATCCGCAACTGGAGGGTTAACGCCTGGCATAGTCATGGTCGGGGTGGACAAGGCGTGTGGCCAGTGTCCATTCTGATCGTCAGTGCTACACGAATAGTTAGACACTTGACAGTCATCCTGGTTGTCAGCAACGGGAATGGACTGTAAGCAAGCGGAGATTCAGGAGGGCTCTTGGGGGCTCACGGAACTGCCGGGGTAGCAGGAGAAGTGGTGTGGGAGTGGACAATCATTGTGGGGTCAGGGTCGCGGCAGAAAGTAGCATGCTGAGATTAGGAATATTGGAAGAAGATTTCACAAAAGGACTATTTATGTGGCCTTGCAGGGGTGTTATCACCCCAGGCCTGAGAGGGCAAAGGGAGGGAGTAATTGATAGCTCAGAGAGAGAGGAGACAGAGAGGGAGAGAGACAGACAGACAGACAGACAGACAGACAGACAGACAGAGGGAGAGAGAGAGTTGTGTGGCCAAGAGTGCTGGATGGGAGCCGTAACCTTCAGCTGAGGGACACAGCCAGCCCATGTCGACCCTGCAGAGAGGGAACCGGAAGAATGAGCCGCCAATCTCTCCTCCCTTCTTTCCTCCCTCCCGTCCCTGTGGGGGTCCCCCTGGCTGCACCCAGTGGGGAGCCAGAGGACAGGGAGCCTGAGGACGCCAGGTGAAAGGGGTGGAGAGTGACTTGGAGAGGCGAACAGAGAACGTGCAGCCCCACTGGGGGGAGGCAGTTCTGACAGAGGGGACTGGAGCACTGCTGGGCAGGGGAGACCGATGTCAGTGGACAAAACCCAGCATGCCCACGACCATACTGACCTCACACAGTATGGAGCCTATTGATTCCTTAACCAGAGCTGCCACAGCCCGCACTCCAGTGGGCGCCGTGCAGGTATCATAGGCTGTGGACGGCACTCTCAGGAGATGGGCGACATGGTGGCTCTGGCCCACCCACATAAACCACAGGGAAAGTGATGGCCATTCCGCCTTGCTGACCCCAAGGACCTTGTCTACAATGGCTGGGAAATTGCTCACTGTGTTGCTCAACGCTGCCCCCATCACTGACCCCCGTTCTTCTGTGCCAGGTGTTCTGGGCCATCGGGACGGTGTTCGAGGTCATCCTGGCTGTGTTTGTGATGCCCAGCCTGGGCTGGCGCTGGCTGCTCATCCTCTCGGCTGTCCCACTCCTCCTCTTCGCTGTCCTGTGTTTTGTAGGTACCCTGTAAGAGGTCTCAACTTTGCCACGTGACCTCCTGCTGTTCTCGGTATTTTGGTGGGGAGACGGTAGAGAAAGGCACCAAAGCCACCTTTTAAGGTTATTTTTTTAAATCAGGAAATGAGACAAAGGAACTGAGCCTGCGGTAGGTTCAGTATAAGGTATTGGCTTTCCTCCAGACAAACACCGCTGGGAGGTTCTTCAGGGAGATGATGGGGAAGGGGGCAGGTACCTAGGCCCTACCGCTCACTGCAAGATCTGCACTTAAGGTAACTGTGCTAGAATAGTTTGGACTCTTGAATTGCAAGTGACAGAAACCCAGCTCAAACTGGTTTGAGTAAAAGAGAGAGGTAGACATCTGACAAAATATTAAATATTTGCATGGCTGGGTTCAGAAGCTCAGATGATCTCTCTGTCTTGGCTCTGCATAACCTACCCCCCATGAGATCATGTGACACACTTTATCATTTCACATGTAGACCACGTGCATGAAGCACTTGAAAGCCACTTGAAGCACTTGAGCCCCCAAATAAGCCTTGAGGTGGGTAGATCTCATCTACAGTAAATAATATAACTCTTCGTAATGACAAGAGGTATTAGTAATTACTGAGCATAACTAAGCAGCAGGCTCTTTACGTGTGTTATTGTATTTATTCCTCCAAGTAGCCATCGGGGGTGGAACTGTGATGAAAACAGTTCCTGCATGAGTTAGGACAGTACCAGCTGCTATAACACATAAAGCCCACACATTCAGTAAGGTAACACAACCGTTTCTCACTTACTTAATAGTCCAGAATGGGTGCTCCTGATTGGCAAATGTGATGCCCAGTCCAGGTTCCTTCTAGGTTGTAGCTCCGTCATCCTCTAGGACTTTGGAGTTGTCTACATGCAGACCCAGGAAGGGCAGGTGGAAAGGCCCACTCACGTCTTAAATACCTTTGCCAGGAATATTCTGCTCATACACCATCGGTGAAAGTATGGCTTTACTTAGAAGCAAGGAGAAGGGGTCCCGGGAAATGCAGTTCCTGGCTGGGCAGCCATGTCCAAGGATAACTCTGAACTATTGGAAAAGGAAGCATAGATTTTAACAGACGTTAGCAATCTTTACTACATCATCATTTTACTGATGAGGAAACTGAGGCACAGAGAGGTTGACCGACTTGTCAAAAGGCACACAGCAAACAAACAACAGAACTAAGTCGAAGCACAGCTTCTGACTGCAAGTCTCACACTCTCTCATTTCACAAATTGCTTGTTGCTTCATTTTACAGAAACATATTTCTCTGGTCCCTTAGGGACTGGACTCTATTAGGCCTAAAGGTCCTTCAGATTTCTGTCTGGCTCCTAGACTGAGCTTTCAAGATGATGCTGAGCATAGGGGAGGCAGTTTCCTGAGAGCTGGGGATGATGATAGTGGTGGTGGGAGTGGTTGTCTTTCTTTCTCCTGCTTTTGGTGGCAGTCTTGTCTTAATTCAGCCTGCCCCTGGAACCCTAGCAAAAGCCCTGAGTAACAGGAAAAGGAACAGCAATGACAATAGCTCTGCTCACCCATTCCAGGCACTGGACTGAGCACTCTGTCTGGGTCTTTCCGTTTGACCCTCTCAATGACCCTGAGAGGTAGGATCTCTCGTTAGCTCCATGTTAAGGACGAGGAAATGGAGGCACAGAGAGGTCAAATAATTGCTCAAGGTCACACAGCTGATACACTCAATGGCAGAGCCAGGATTTGCAGCCCATCCTCTGGCTCCAGAGTCCCCGTCCATAAGGTCCCCACACGCAGATGGGTGTGAGGCAGGTACCACCCTGACCTGCCGCGCCTGGGTCTCCTGTCCCTACAGTGGCTGCCAGAGAGTGCGAGGTATGATGTGCTGTCTGGGAACCAGGAAAAGGCCATCGCCACCCTAAAGAGGATAGCAACAGAAAACGGAGCCCCCATGCCACTGGGGAAACTCATCATTTCCAGACAGGTCAGTTCCTGGTCTGCTGGCCCTGTGGCGGTCGTGTCCCTGTGCGTGCAGGAGTGCAGGCATATGTACATGGGTGGGGCATGTGTGCGTGTAAGTACGGGTGTACATGGAGTGGGTGGGGGTGCGGTGGGCAAATCCTGCAAGGGCAACCTGGCAACTCCAGTCTCTGTATTTTCACTGCCAAGTTCTGAAAGTGTCACCTGGAGAATTTAGCCAATGATTAGAGAAATGTAACGCCGTGCGCACTAATGGATCCTGTAACTACTCCTGCTTCTGCTTCACTTTTAAGCGCCGATGAAGTCTGATTAGCAAATGTGATTGATCGGCAAAAGCTGGACAATAAAACCACATTAGAGAATGTTGTGATAGGCTTACCGCCAGGGCGCCAAACTATGCTTGGAAGACATCCTTAATGGATGGTGCCGAGCTCCGGCGGCAACGCCATCAGGGAAAACACCACAGTCAGAATTTATGAGCACTTTCCGCGTGCGTATGCGCACACGCACCGAGCACGTGGAGAGACGGCTGTCAGATCGAGGGCTGCAGCCCTTGCAGTCATCGGCACCAAATACCCTTAAGCAAACGACAGACCCTATAAGGAAATTATCTTTTAAAATAAAATCATATTTCTTATTATTTTTGTACTATGCAAAAAGAACTGAATGAAATTTCAGCAGATTGAGAGGAGGTGTTTTTGCATAGTCTGACGAGACTGGCCAGAAGAGGCCCCCAAACCCACTTCTGGCAGCAGGATGGTCCAGGAAGGCTCCAAAGAGGTGGTGAATTAGGGACAAGAAAAAAGAGAGAGAAGGGCTTTCCGGAAGCAGACCAATTTTCCAAAAGCAAGTTTTCCTGAATTAACTTGCCAACGTATCAATTTACCACAAACGTGTTTTGAGGATTGTTATTTTTAAATATATTTAGTAAATAGGAATATATTTTCCCTATGTACATATTAACACATTAATCCATCAATATATTCTCTCTAAATATTCCTAAATATAGTCAATAAATACACTCTCAAATATATTCAAAAGCATATTTAATGAATGCTGTCATTTTATTAAAGAATATATTACAAAAATATTTTTATTCCTGAAGGCAGTACTCACAGACTAAGCCTCCCGTGGCCTGTAATTTTTCATTTATGTATAAATAAGTAAACATTTCAGAAACTGCTGCTAAGAAAAATATGTTCATTAAATATATCTAAGAAGAATATAATTAGTCATAGGATAAATATATTTTAAAAAGACTATTGTAAGGCAAAGATTTGACAAATTAGCAAATTATAAAATTGGTCAATGGGTCATTTAGCTAATCTATCTTTTGGCAAATGGCTTTTAAGTGACTTGTCACATCAATTTTTATCACCTTGGGGGCGAGACAAGGTTGGACACCCCTCAGACCGGTTTTCTGTTCCCTGGGTCCATGAAGTTACCTGAAAGGTGTCAGAGGGCCCAAGCCCGAGGGGGCTGCTTCCCAGCTTCAGGATTCCAGGTTGGGGCAGGAGGTTCGGAATGTCTCCATCCTTCCGAGTCAAGCCTCTGGAAGTTGCTGTGTCCTGGCTCCGGGGGCCAATGTGGCTGCACTGGACTGGGGGTCTGAGATCCAGGTTCTTGGGGCCTAAGTGTCCAGCCCACAGAAAACCCTCCTCTCAGCCGTGGGTGTCCACCAGCCGGTACCCACACGTCTGCACGTTTTTGTCTCGAAACAGGAAGACCGAGGCAAAATGAGGGACCTTTTCACGCCCCATTTTAGATGGACGACCTTGTTGCTGTGGTTTATATGGTAAGAGCCATTTCCTGACCCTTTGATCCCCTTCATCTGTGCCCTGTTTGGGGGTTTGTTTTAACACAAAGCCTAGAGAACTTTCTGATCTCAGGCAGCATTCTTACAATTCAGTAGTTTGAGCATCCCGACCTCTGTCTTATCCAGATGTCACCTGTACTATTATTTTCCTAGTCATTTTTCCCCCTTTAACTTGACTCACTTTGTACTCAGATAAATGCTTTTGAAAAGGAAACTTTATATGTCTTCTTTAAAGAATAAAACCTTAATTTCAGGCCATAGATAGAAGGCGCTTTTAAAGATAAATACAGTAAAAAGTTGCCAGGTTGACGGATTGCCAGGGGACTGAGTGTCTGTATTTAGGAGATAGAGCACCAGACAGAGGGGAATTGCTAAAGACTTATTAACCTGAGCAGCTCATCATTTAAGATCGGGATACAATCGAAAGAATTGAAACTTAAAAAGGAAATTTTTTTCCACGAGATTCCATATTCATGCCATATCAGTCCCCCGCTCCCCCTGTGTTGCCTTGGGGACCACCAGTGGCACAGGGCCCATATTTTGGGAGCCACTGATTTAGTCAACATGGGCATTCTTAGAACTTTCCGTTTTGATCATGTTCTACTTTTCTTAAATAACAGCCATTGGCAGGGGCTGGAGAAGCCTTTATCTCCACAACTAGTCAAAGTTCAGCCGTTCTTTTCAACTCTCTACCAAATCCTGCGGGTAGTATTGACGGCGCCGGCTCGGCTAAGGCTTTGTGTTCTGTTTTATTGAGCCGGTTCTCACTTTTCCTGTTTGCCTTTGAGCAGAAGTGCTAATTAGTGGGGGGGGGGGGGCGTCAGTAAAAGTGGTTAATTTCAGAGAAGAGGAGGGAAAAGCTTTGCTAATGTATAGAACTGGGCTCCATTCACAGAACTCCATACGTGAACTCTGACTCCACATTCCTGAGAGGTGCACCAACTCACCACGCATTTGTTAAACACCTACTACGTGCCCAGTATAAAGGTGGAGTCTATAGGATTTTTAAAGAGAGTGTGTGTGGGCAGGGTACAGAACAGAGGGTATCGATCTTTGAGTGCATGTGATTCCGTTGGGTCAACGCTATTCTAGTACAGAAGCAATTATTAAGTAAAGGTTCATTGTCAAACTCTATAGAAATCAGTAAATTTGCTAGAACACGTTGTAACCCAGGGAAATTAATCACTGGCATCTGATTGTGACTGAGCGCCCACATACTCTACTATACCAAGTGAGAAGGCTCTAGTCCTACAGACTTGAGTACTCTGGTTCCTGGGACAGTTGGGAATTAATTAACTGTGTTATTCTGATCTGAAATTCTAGTGAGGTCTGCAGATGGCACACTTTTATGGGACACAGAACAGGTGTTTAATGAACGCGTGGTGCATTGATTTAGCTCTCAGGAATTCGAGGAAAGAGCCGAAGCCCAGTTCTGTTTATTACCAAAGCTTCGCACCCCTGCCCCCACTTTCTTATCCAAGTTGACCAGACCTACTCAACCCAGAAGCCCTGACAGGTGTCAATACTGTGCTTTCTTCCAAATTTTGGTCCCCACAGTTTTTTTCCCTATTGCCAGTCGAGTAAACAGCCTTGGGGGTCTGTGATATAAAGTAGTTCTTGCCCTTTCAAAGGACACAGGATTAATTCTCTTTATCACGTCACGATGGTTTGTACCTGCCACCTACCAGCTCGAGGGCCTCAGGAAAGCCCCTGAAGGCCCATTGCTTTACCTCTCTTTCTTCCTTCCTGGCAGGTTTTCCAATGCATTTTCTTACTATGGATTAGTTCTGCTCACCACAGAGCTCTTCCAGGCAGGAGATGTCTGCAGCAGTGAGTATCACAGCCCTGTTTACCTGTTAACCCCCACTGCTCCCAACACATGCTGTCACACACACAGCCACACACACTCAGCCACACATACGCACACACTCCCGCCCCAGGCCTGCCCTTGCCCGAATCCCAGTGACTTTACGCCATAAAATCCGGGGAAAAAGTTCCTGCAAAGTCTGAGCACAGAAGATCTGGGCTGTGGGTTCCAAGGTGCTCCACAGAAAGCTAGACAATCTTTGTAGAAGTGATATGACAGCAGAGCCAGTTTTTTTCCCCCCAACATTTATTGATTTTTAGAGGGGGGCAAGAAAGAGAAAGAAACATCGCTTTGTTGTTTCACTTATTGATGCATTCATTGGTTAATTCTCATATGGGCCCTGACCAGGGATCCAGCAGCAACCTTGGCGTATCGGGATGGTGCTCTAACCTACTGGGCTACCCGGCCAGGGCTAGAGTCACCACTTCCTGGGCTCCAGCAAGTGCAGCACTGAGTTTGAGGGCTGTGACCCTGGGCAGCAGTTCTCATGTGCGCCTTAAGCCTGAGAACCAAGTTGCATCTGAATGGCGGCCACACAACAGAAGCACTTGGGGGAGCTTCTAAACACTGCCAGTGCTGGGGAAACCATGCCCAAACCAGTTTAATCAGCATCCCTGGGGTGGAGCCCAGGCATCAGTGGGCTATGAAAGCTCCCCAGGTGATCCTATTGTGCCACTGGAGGTAGGAACCACTGGACCAAAGGAATAAATAGAAAGCAAAGTCTATATGCCGCTGCCTGGGCTTTCAAACCATTCTGTCTTTAAGAGAGTACTAACTTCCTAGCTTTGAACCCAGGATAGGAGCATAAAGGGATCAAGTTCTTGCTTGTCTGCAGGATTTGCCCAATTATCTTTTTTGTAGTAAGCCTTTTTCATCTTAGTTAATACTTTTGTTTGGCGGTATAAGGACTTAGTGAGATGGAGGAGCCACATCTCACTGGGGGGTGTGGGAGTCTAAATGAACTGCTCCGAGGAAGCAGCTCAGCTATAGGTTTGGCGTTTGGTATTGATGGAGCATAAATTGCATGCCTCTTGCAGTGGGCCTGCTGAAGCAAAGCAGAGAATCCGGTGGAATGTTATAAAGTGGGGTTGGCAACTTTTCCTGTAAAGGGCCAGAGAGTAAACATGTTAGGCTTCGTGAGACAGATGTCCTGATGTTGTAGCAGAGAAACAGTTGGAACGAAAAGGATTGCTTGTGTGCTGATAAAACCTTATTTGTGAACACAGATTTAAACTTCCTATCATTTTTATGCCAAGAAGTGGTATTTTTATTTTGTTTTTTGTTTTTTAAGATTTTATTCATTTATTTTTAGAAAGAGGGGGAGGGGAGGAAAAAGAGATGGAGAAAAACATCAACGTGTGATTGCCTCTCAAGTGCCCCACACTGGGGACCTGGCCCTCAACCCAGGCATGTGTCCTGACGGAATCGAACCAGCAACCATTTGGTTTGCAGGCCTACATGCAATCCACTGAGCCACACCAGCCCGGGCATCTTCTTTTGGTTTAAAAAATCATTTTAAAATGTAAAAACCACCCGTAATCTGCAGGCCAAGCAGAAACAGGCAGGAGATCAGATTTGGCTTCCAGGTGATAGTTTGCCAACCCCACTAAGAAGCTCTTTCTTATCTCTGGGTGGGCGAGTAATTCTGTGGAACAAGCCCACAGCCAGAAAAGTCAGGGAACCTGAGTTCTAGTACCAAGTAGCTGTGGGACCTTGGGCAAGTCATTCATTCCTTCAGTATTTCCTTAGTTCCTGCCAGGTACTGGATATAGGATATATCGGCGAATACAAGAGACAAACAAGCCTGCTCTGTGGGCTTCCATTTTGGTGTAGAGAGAGGAAAAAAAGAGAGGGAGACTAGCTTAAAGCAAATTCAGTAGTGTATTGGAAGGTGATAGGTGTGTTAAAGGAAAAACTTTAAAGAAAAGGTAAAATTGAAACAGTGAAAGTTGGTGTTTTGCTGCCTGTCACTACCAGAACCAATAAGTAGAGACAAGGATTGGATCTTTACGGGCGCTTTATTCAGATGCTGAAAATCTGAGGAGATGGCAGGTTGTGTGCCCTAAAAACCATCTTCCCGTGCTCTTTCCATGGCACCACAGCCAAATCACATGCAGAGAAGAAGGCGTCGGGAGCAGGAGGGTGTGATTCGAGGCTCTGTACGTGGCTTGTCCTCTCTCCCTCTCTCTCCCACTTTCCAGTTTCAAGCCGGAAGAAGGCAGTAGAGGCCAAGTGCAGCTTGGCCTGTGAGTACCTGAGTGAGGAAGACTACATGGACCTGCTGTGGACCACCCTCTCTGAGTTCCCAGGTGAGGGACATTGGGGGAGTGGGAATGGGGGGAGTCATATTCCTGGTGCTGCCTGGAAGCAAATCCCATTTCCAGGGGAGCTGGGGATTATTTTCTCACATCTGAGCTGCAAATTGTCAAGAGCTGTGAAGGGACTGAAATTTTACTCTACTCGAAGGCTAACAAGTTAAGCTTCCTGGTTTCATGCATGCTGGCCAAAGACATGAGACTCCTGGGTCAGAGACGAGAGACTCGTGGTGCAGCAAATAGCAGGAGGAGGATGTTAGCATCAGCTCTCCTTGCCCCAGGTCCCATGGGGATGATGAGGAAGGAGCCAGGTAGATACGACAGTACCAGGGATTTGCAACACAGCCGCGGAATCTCAAGCTTCAGGAACCGAAATCTTTTATAATAGGCTGCCAGGAACCTGCCCAGCCTTTGTCCTGGAGACATCATCTTTATTATATTGGACAGAAGACAAACATGCCCTTTGCTCTGGAAAGAGATTGTATTTCTATCTCCCAAGGCTATTTCTATCAAAACAACCTTGAAATGATAGTCTAGAGCAAAAAGGCAGCTAGTACCTCTGCTCACAAGATGTAGAGAAATACGAGAGACCAACGGAGCATTGTCCCCCAACTCCCGTCACACTGGCAAGGATCAGTGACATGTCAAAACTCCAAACCTGCACATAAAGCAACAGCAACCTCTCTTTTTCCTTTAGAAGAAATAATGATTATTATAATAGTATCTAGTGGGGTTTTTTTGAGGGCTTACTGTATACCAGGCACTGTGCTAAATGGTTTACAGGTAAGTTCTCATTTCATCTTGTGAAGTTGTATCATTATTCCCATTTTACAACTGGAGGAACTGAGCCCTGGAGAGGTGTAGCAGAAGTTGTTCCCGCAACTCACTGCTGCCAGTATCCACGTCTCTGTGCCCAAGGGCTGTCTCGGGAGGAATGGGAAGCCTAAAAGCCAGCAAAGTAGCTGGCAGTGCTGGGGAGTTAACACCCGGGAACAGCCTTCAACTGATAGCTGCGGGACTTGGTGTATCAATGCCCTGGCTTCCTTGCCCATCAGGCAGAAGGATTCTAAGGTGCATGCCCCACCCTGGCTCCCAGAGTCCTCCCGTGGAATTCAGCCGTTTCAGCAGCAACTGCCCACAGTGCTACGTGCTTGATAGGCACCTTCATAGGAGCTTTCCTTCCTTCCCTGTCTCACTTTCTCATGCCCCTACTGGTACTTCCTTGGACAATCTGTGCAGTAAACACTTTGTACATGCACCGTTGCCCCAGAGTCTGCTTCTCAGACACCCAGCTGAGACACTGTGCCCCACAGCTGCCAGAGCTCAGACCTGTGGGCCCAACCCAGAGCTCAGAGCCCTCACTCCTGTCCTATGCAGTCTAGCTTTCTTCCCAAACCCTCTCCTCCTATCGCTGAGGAAGGAAGAGTAAAGACTCCGGAGTTAAACCCAGCGTGGCCAATTGCCATTTTCGCGACTTCAAGCACTACCCCTTTCTATGATCTAATCCTTCTAAAACTCAGATTCTTCTCCTTTATTTATTATGTTTTTTCTTCTGTTCTTTGTTTCGGTTCACTGACACATCCCAAGCTCCTGGAACAGTTCCTGACACCCAGTAGACACTTAATATATGGATTAAATACATGTGGAAAATGACAGAATAGGTGTAAATGAGAAAAGAGATGTAAAAGTGCTTGACCCTGATTTAATTATTATTATTAATGATAATAAGCACTATCTTATACTGCCTCCACAGAGGTCAGGAGTGTTATCTTTATTTAATTCCATTTTATAGATGAAGAAATTGATGCTCAGAGAAGGCAAGGGACCAACCCAAGACCACATGGCAAGTGAGAGGGCAGATGAGGCCTTAGACCCCACATGTTTCTGACTTCCGTCCCAGGCGTCCGCCGCCTGGATTCATGAATACCACTGTTCAGGTTCCTCTTGGTGCCTACGTTAGTTCTCCATTACTGTGTAGCCAGGGATCACCGGTTGGGGGGCTTCAAACAACCCATATCTATTATAGCTTCTGTGGGTCAGGAACCTGGGAGTAGCTTGCCTGAGTCCCCAGCATAGTGTATTTCACAAGGCTGCAGTGGAGGTGTTGGTCCAGGGTTTGCGTCTCATCTGGAAGCTCACCTGCACACTCGCTCATGTCGTTGTTGGCAAGATTCAATTCCTCCGGGGTCATTGGGCTCAGGGCTTCAAGTTCATCCTGTTCCTTGCCAGGTGGCCCACAAGGCGAGCACACGTGAAGCAACCCGCCATCCCTTGGGCTGTATTCTATCATTCGAAGCGAATCCCTAGGTCCAGCCCACTCTCAAGGGGATTGTAGAGGGTGTGACTATCAGGAGGTGGGGGTCATTGGGAGCCACCGCAGAAGCTGCCTGCTATGGTGCCTGCTCCCTTCCAGGTGTCCTTGTGACTCTGTGGATCATTGACCGCCTGGGCCGCAAGAAGACCATGGCTCTGTGCTTCGCCGTCTTCTCCTTCTGCAGCCTCCTGCTGTTTATCTGTGTTGGCAGGTGGGTGGTGAACTCTTATTTCTCAGGTCGTGGTCAGTGGCTCTTTGGGCCTACAGGTTGTGGATTGCACCCCCTGGGGTTCACCTGAGGGATTCCCTCCAGCCCCTTACTGGGACTGAGGCTCTTGGCTGCCTTAAAACTGACCAAAAGGTCAGGCTCAAAGTTGGGGAGCCTCGCACGGCGGTGGGGTTTTGGTCCAGGGTTTACTCCAATACTGTCCCATTTAGACTTTCGACAGCATCTTCCAACGACATCATGCTGATAGCTGTTTGATTTATGTATGGGTTAAAAGTGTTCATTTGTTCCATGGAAATCTTTTCAATAGGCCCCGTTTTCTAACCCTTTTCTGGTTCAAAATATGGAAGGGACCATGCCTCTCTTGACCTGTGAGAGGCCCCAGACAAACCTCATGAGGATTCTGCAGAAAGTCTGAAGACACAGCTTAGACCATGAAATGTTGATGCGCCGAGACGTTTACGGGACCAACAGAACAGAAGTCTGGGGATCAGGGTTACCCTAAAAATACTGAATGGAAGTTTACTTTCCTTGGCTCAGCTGGTTCCTGGCTCAATACCTGCCCTTCTGGGTCGTGCCTGGACTTCTGGTTATTTACATCATTTCTCCCCAACCTGGCCCCACCTTGGGCACCGCAGACATTTCCTTCTCTCAGCCTGGTGCTTTGGAGAATGACGAACTTTTAAAAGCAGGCGGTTAGAGAGGGCACCAAGATGCGAACACCAACATGCCTGCTGCGTCAGTGTGTGTCGATGGGGGTGGGCTTTGCCAGTTTCTGGGGTATAGATTCTGCCTGGGCAGATAGGACTTTACCGAAACTAGCTGACTGGAAAAATAAAAGCCTGTTCATTTTATTTTTCTTTCCTTAGAACTATGCTCACGCTGTTACTCTTCATTGCAAGAGCATTTATTTCTGGAGGCTTCCAAGCGGCCTATGTTTACACGCCTGAGGTAGGAGGGGTGCCGGGGAGCAGTGGGGCGGTGAGGGAGGGAGATCCGTCTCCAGAAACACCCAGCCTGGGCTCCTTGGTGTGAGATTTGTCCTTGGGTCTGAGTGATGACTATGAAGCCCTTCATTATTTCAGGCTTTCTATAATTTTCTTTCTGCTTATAAAAACTTATGGTCAGTGTAAAAGTTCCAAATGATGCAGAGCTGTGTAAACCAGAAGTTAGGGGATCCCCCATTTCCTTTTGCTAGAGACATCCTTCTCGGATAATTCAGTGTATATTCTTCAGGTTTTTTCTAAGCATCTATAATATATGTTAGCGCACGTGTGAAACTGAGAAACGGAGCAACTGAGGAGAGTTTCATAAAGGGCCTCATTACAATGGCGAGGGCAGGGCTTAGGGAAACCACACAATGACAGAGCAGCACCACAGTGCTCACACTGGGGTGGAGGCGGCTGGGGACTCTGTTACCCTCCGAGACCAGAGAAAGGGTGTTACAGCGTCCCAGGAGAAAGTTGTGCAGAGACAAGCTGTGACCTTTAGTGACAGGACAAGATGGCCTGAGACAACCTGGAAAGGAGGGAGCAGGAAAATATATACCCCAGCCTCTCTCTCCCATCTCCTGCCCATCCCCCACTGGGGCTTCCCATTGGCTGAACCCAAGCAGAAGCCAGGGGGCCAAGGAGCCCTTTGTGGTGCACACAGGCCAGCCGCCAGGGTACAGAATGAGGTGGGGAAAGGTAGCGAGATGTTCTGGAGAGAAAGGTGGGAGACAATGAGTGTAGAACATATGGGTCTACTTTGTTCTTTTTTTTTTTTTAAGATTTTATTTATTTATTTTTAGACAGAAGGGAAGGGAGAGAGAAAGAGAGGGAGAGAAACGTCAATGTGTGGTTGCCTCTCATGTGGCCCCCACTGAGGACCTGGCCTGCAACCCAGGCATGTGCCCTGACTGGGAATCGAACCAGCGACCCTTCGGTTCACAGCCCGCGCTCAATCCACTGAGCCACGCCAGCCAGGGCTACTTTGTTCTTTTTAACAGCTACTGTGCTATGCTGCACTGCAGTGTACTGTATTATACGACACAGTACACACTTACAGTGTGTTGTGTGCTCTACTTACCATGTAGCGTGTATACTCTATACTACACACCATGCTTCACTATATCCTGTAGATACTCGTTCTATACTGTACTATACTATATAGTGGATATCTGTACTACACATTATACTCTGTACACGCTGTACTACAGAGTATACATACACACTATAGATTGCACTATCTTATGTATTAGACATCCTCTATATGATATATACTTTACTATATATAATTATGTGTTAATTATTGATATACTAACATATATAACTATATAAGTCACATTATATTTATTATTATATAATAGGATATATAGTTCTAATACGTGTGTATACATATATATTCAGTTTAACTTAATACGATGTCCATGAACCTCTACTGAATTGTAAACAGGAACAGCGGATTGTGGACCACAGTTACAGCAGTTGACGAGAATGAGGCGGCAGGTAGCTGACTCCATGCTGATATAGATGGGATTTTAAGGCATATCGCTGAATGGAAAAAGCAAGTTTCAGACTGATATGTATAGAATGATACCATCTATATGTTAAAAACAATGCTATTTTTTTTCTTTTTTAAAAGATTTTATTTATTTTTAGAGCAAGGGGAAGGAAGGGAGAAACAGGGAGAGAAACATTGATCGGTTGCCTCTCACACACGCCCCAACTGGGGACCGGGCCTGCAACCCAGGCATGTGCCCTGACTGGGAATCAAACCGGTGACCTTTCACTTGGTGGGACAACACTCAGCTGCTCAGGGCCAATGCTACTTATTTTCTATACCTGTATTTTTTAACACATCTGGGAAGATATGTTTCAACTTTACAATAGTAGAGTCCTATGGGGAGAATTATCCCAAGAGGAGTAAATTAATATGTAATTGAGGTTTTTTACAAGAGTATATTTACATGTTGCTTATATAATTAAGTGAATTAAAATATCACATATAAATGCCTATGGTATGCATTCAAAAATTATTTGTGGAGGGAATAAATGAAAGAAGGAACATACGCGTACAATCACAGAAACACTAGGAGAATATACATGAAATGTGACAGTGGCCTCTGAGTGCCGGAATCGTGCGCGAGTTTTTTTTCCTTCTCAGGCTTTTCATTCTTTTAAAGCTTTCCGCACTGAGCATGGTGTTTGTCAGGGGCATGTCACCTCCTGTAACAAACTACTCCCCCGACCAGAATGTGTTGGCACAACAGACGTTTCTCACTTAAGAAACAGCCCCACACAGGCGTTCCAGGCTGACAGACAGCTGTCCTCCCCACAGAGGATCCTTGCATCTTGTGACTCCGTCATCCAGATTGTGAACCAAGGGTGGTATTTGCCTCCCAGGGGACATTTGGCAATCTCAATACATTTTAGGTTGTCACAACTGAAGTGGCAGGTGCAGACATGTGACTGTGGCCAGTGGGTAGAGGCCAGAGATGCTGCTAAACATCCGACAGTGCCCTGGACAGCCACCTCCCATCCCCACAGCGCCCACGTCAGAACACCCTGACCTAGAGCCCCAGAGCCCCCCTTCCACTAGTGCACAGGGGAAAGGAGCAGGGAAGACATGTCCACTTTTTAATCACTGCATCCTGGAAGATGCACAGTCCCTTGTCACTTTGCCTGGAGGAGAACCGGGCATGTGGCCACTCCTGGGCATGAACTGGGAAACTATGAAAACATTTCCGTCTCTCTCTTTGTGAAATGCCTTGAAAGTCTATGACCAGTGCTTCAAGGTGAACTGAGGGGAAGTGGCGGGTGGGACAGTGCCTGGGTCCCGAACAGAGTTCCTAGAGGAGTCTTTGGCGACCACCAGGGCAGAAGGACCCCCTTACTGAGTTCCCACCCACAGCTCAGCCTCTCACCCTTTCTCAGTTGAACTTCCTCTGTCCTTTGGGGTAAGAATCTTCCCCCCAGCATCTCACCCCTTCGTGGGGTCACCAACACCTGAGGGTTCTCCCTAACTTCAGGCCCCCCCGGAGCCGGTCCTATCATTCCTGAGCTGGAGCAGAAAGAAGGATGTGCATTTTTTCAAGGCCACATCCGGGACTGTATTTCAGGTCTACCCCACGGCGACGCGTGCGCTGGGCCTGGGCACCTGCAGCGGCATGGCGAGAGTGGGCGCTCTCATCACTCCGTTCATTGCTCAGGTGGGTGTCCCCCAAACACGGAGTGGGGGGTGTGGCAAAGGCCAGCACATGGCAAGCAGTTACTACATGCTGAGCCTTTGGTAGAGCACTCTGTGTGCATTATCTTAAGAGAAAAGACATACTGCGTGCAGACGAGAAAAGCTCAGAAGGGTCGAGGGACTTGCCCAAGGTCACACAGCTGGGAAGCAGAGAAGCTGGGGATCAAACCCAGGTCTTTCCCATGCAGAAGACCCCAGCAGTGTTATACGATGTGGCCGAAAGTGGTTTGGATGAAAACAAGTAGGACAACACGGTTTTGTGGGGCGCAAATGTCCCCGCCCCTGGTTTCTGAGTTGGATAATTAGGTGTAGTTGTAGAATCCTGCAACTCTATGTGGGTCTTAAAGTATTTCTACCCAGATTTAGGGAACTCATTTTGAAATATTTTTGCCTTTTAAACATCTAATTTATTTTTTCCTCATTTCATCCCTTTTAAAATTTGAGATCAAAGCCACATCACGCAAAAATTAGCCATTTTAAGGGGAATAGTTCAGTGGCATTTAGCAGGCTCACAGGATTGTGTGACCACCACCTCTCACTGCTTCCAAAACGTGTTCAGCACCCCCCACGAAACTCCGCACCCACTGAGCATTCACTTCCCACCTCCCTCTCCCTGCAGCCCTGGAAGCCCCCGGTCTGCATTTTCTGTCTGTGTGGATTTACCCGTCTGGCTATTTCATGTACATGGAGTTCCAACCCGTGTTTCAGCCGAGTAGTTCTGTTCTGCGCTGCTGTGTTCAGCCATTGTATGTCACTGCCAACTAATACTGGTTGAGAGCTTGCCATGTGCCCGCGTGGTGCCAAGTGCTGCTAAGGTATCCTCTCATTAGGGAGTGGACACTGCCCTTATGCCCATTTGCCAAATGAGGAAATGAGGTTCGGCCCTGCTGCGTGACTTGCCTGGTGCCATCAAGGTGGGAAGTCAACAGTGGCGCACCGCTCAAGGAGAGAGCGTCGTTATAAGGAATACAGATTCTTGGGCCTGATGGGGTCTGGGTTCAGATCCCAACCCCATCCTCAGTATCCTTATGAGCTTGGGTATTGTACTTAACTCTTTTTGAGCCTCAGTTTTTCCTTCCGTAAAATGGGGACAAAGAACCTACCTCAAGGAGCTAAATGGGACAGCCAGATAGTGCTAATAGGAGGGCCTGGCGTTACCAACATCATCTGAATAGTTGGTGGTCCTTTCAGGGCAGATGCTCTCTCTGACATGCGTCTTCCTCCCCCAGGTGATGTTGGAGTCCTCTGTGTACCTGTCGCTGGCGGTGTACAGTGGCTGCTGCCTCCTGGCTGCCGTGGCTTCCTGCTTTTTGCCCATCGAGACCAAAGGCCGCGGACTGCAGGAATCCAGCCACCGGGAGTGGGGGCAGGAGATGGTCGGCCGAGGGACGCACGGCACAGGCGTCACCAGGTCGAACTCTGGCTCTCAGGAGTAGTAACCTCTGGGGGGCTGAGCTGGTCTTTGAGGCTGTGGAGTACGGGGAGCTGGTGGAGCCCGTCTGGGGCGCCGACCGTCACTGCCGACACTGAGAACTCACCCAAGAGTACAACCTGGACCCCGGTTGCTCATATCCATTGAGACCCCCACCCCCATGGATGGGGAAGCATTTGCTCTGGGGTTTTCTGTATGTGTGGGGGGAGGTTTGTTAATACCCTGTGGATCTGCATGGGAAACTGCCACACTAGGAGTGCCTGGTGACACCGGTAGCCAACCAGACACCATCCAGAGTTAGCTGGTCCACACCCTTGGTGAACAACAACCAAAAGGCCCAGACCCCTGTGAGACCTGCCGCCACCAACCAAGCCTGTTCAGTGGGCTTCTCCTGCACCTCAGGCCCCAGATTTCCTTGTTTGAAGTTGCAGGTGACTTGGGTGTGGCCTGAGCAGCTTTTTCTTGGGCCTGAGAAATGCTCCCTCTGAAGGGGCCTCTCGGTTTGCCTCCCCAGGCAGGGCCTGACTTGTGGTGACCCTGACAGATGGACATGCATTTGAACTTGAGCCACGTGTCCCACCTGGCCCCCTTTGGAGTCACTGTCCCTGGCTCTAGGAGGTCCAAATGTGTCCAAGGAGACAGCTGATGACAACCCCAGAAAGCTGTTGCACTGTGCATCGGGCGCTGAGGCGAAAGAAAGGCGAGAATCAAGCCCGGAGTCAAAACAGGGGCCTACCGTTTGTAACCAGCGAAGGCCACACTGGGGCTTCTTCTCTGGCCCCCTCCTCGGTCGGGCGGAATGGGGACTCTGAGGGAAAGAAAACAGTTAACTCAGGTCTCAGCGCTTTGGATTTTGAGCTTGGGTGGTGGCTAAATGGACAGAGAAAACAAAAAGATGCTACACCCACCGCCCTTGCTAGCGAGAGTTGGCCTGGTCTTTACACAGAGGCAGCTCCTGGGATTCCGGCAACAGAACCCACGGCAGGAACGCCATGGGGTGGGGAGGAATGGGATGTGTGAAATGTGTACATTTTCAAAGGGAGAGAAGGAAGGTCGTTTGGGTTTCAGGTTGGCCTTGGAAGGAAGGGCTGACACTGTGTCTCAGCCAACAACATCCACCTCCTAGATTTGGTTTACAGGAGCTTTTCCCTTGCATGAAGGCAGGGGACCTAGAGAGGAAGCTGCCGGATCCCATCAAAGGCCAGAGAAGACTGACTCTCTGCTTGGAGATGTCTGCTTGAAGTCAGTATTGCAAGGAAGCCAAACGTGTACGTTCATCTCTTATTAAAACGTGTTGGTGATGGACATCACAAGGGGTCGAGTTTGTTCATTTGTTGTAATGCCCTAGCGACAGGTCAGCCCAATGGTCTCGGCAGCTTTGTCCATCCAGGGTCATCTCAACACTTTAATAATACAATCATCTTTCCCATAAGGGGAAACTGTCGTACAGTTGGCTGCCAACATTGTGACTTTGAGTCTGTTGGAGGCAATGCTTTCTTCTAACAGTGTCAAGGTCACAGTGGGCAACTTCTTCAGGTTCATGTCCTAGGTCAACTGCAAACGATCCTGTGTCCCTGGAATATGGGCTACAGCCCCCTTGGCCCAATCGGTCATTCAGAGAGGAAACAGCTTGGCAGACCTTCCTCTCCCTGGCAATGAGGGTGTACCCTTGAACCCTGAATGGCTATAGCTCTAATTATTTCTGGTCTGCTGAGCTCTCCCCGGTAACATAGAACCTTCGCTTGTCCTTTTTGCCTTCCAGCTGGCCAGACACTGCCGGATGAGTATGCCCACTCCCTTTACCCTCAAATAACCTGAAGGAATTGGGGACTGGGGTGAGGAAGGGATGCTTGGTTGGCAGAAATGTTTTCCAGGGGCTGGGGATAAAGAGGCCGGCAATTGAGAGCTTTCTCTTCTTGAGAAAATGAAAGTTAAACATTCTTGCCTTCTAAATTGCCTGCCCTTTAAAAAAAAATCAATATTATTGAATGACACAAGAGCTGCCACAAAAGTTGCCCAAGCCTTTAGCTGAGGACACTTGTATCTATTTTGAACTATCTGAAAGCTCCCGTTTCCATTAATGGAAATGTCATCTATTTCTCTGCGCCTTAGGAAAGATTTCAGAAAATGGCAGAAGATGTTCAATGTAGCCAGGGTTATGTAGTTTCTTTCCCTTCAAACAGTCTTGGGGACACATAAGTGACCCTGGTGGTGTTGGCAACGAGAGGAGAGGCTATCTTAGGGATGAACTTTGAAATGAATGTGGACATTCATTGTTTTTAAATAATATTAAGCAACAGAGAGCCTTGTAGCGTAAGATTCAGAGTCTCCCTTGGTTACTACTAATAAACATCCAAGGACTGGATACCTTGAGCTGCAAGCACAAGTGAAACTAGTCAGCAGAAGCTTGACCCATTAAAATATTAATTGTTCCCTTAACAACAAGCCCAGAGTCAGGGAGTTCTAGGAAAGATTCAGCAGCTCACCGATGTTATCAAAGACCCAACTTCTTTTTGCCTTTCTTCTCTGCCATCTTCTGCATGTTGGCCGTTTGAAACCTCATCATCACAAGATGGCTGCTGAAGTGCCAGGCACCATCCTTATTTTCAAAGGAAATAGAATGGGGAAGGAACTATCACAAAAGGTCTTCCTTCAAACAGGTCTGTTGCTTTTGGTCAAAAGGGAAGCCCTTCAGCAGATTGACCATCACTTTGCATTGGTCAGACCTGGGTCCCCTGCCCATCCCAGCATGAATCCTTCCCTAGGGCTGGGGAAGGAAGGACCTACTTCCCACAGGACCAACGGATATGCACAGCCCCTTGAAACATGGGGATTCTGTTAGCATGGAGGAAGGAAGACAGTGGTGGTGGGATGGGGGATGGTGGAGAGAAGCCTTGTCGCAGAGTTCTCATCAAAGCTGTTTTAGTTGCAAGGAACAGTGATTGGACTCAGGTCAATTCAAATTAAGAAGCACAGTTCTATTATAAGGCTGGGATCATCGGTAGCTAATTTCCTCAGGGGACACCCAGGGAACATAAAGAGTGAAGCAGGAAGACAGGGGGCAGTGGCAGCATGAGGAGTGCAGGCCCACTTCAGAAAGGGGGTGGCATTTACTCAGTTTTCGTGACTTTTTTTTGTATGATGAGATCTCCCAATTTTCAAGACAGGCATCTGAATTTTTATGACAGATTTCCACATTTTAGTATGTTGGATCAAAAAAATATAAATGATGTGTGAGCCCAATAAAATTCATCTGCAGGCCAGGTTTGGTGAGTGGGCTGCCAGTTTGCAGCCTCTGAAAGGGTAGAAAGATCTCAGAAATAAAGTGCAGCCTGGCCTCCCACCTGCAGCAGGGACCTGGGGGGCCTCCAGGGTCCAGGACAGCACCTCTCTGGACCTGTGGCCCCATTTCCACTCTTCTCTGTAGACCTGCTTTCTTCTGCGTCCTTGTGGTGGCTGCATATGCCTAACGGTGCGTATGGCTTGCACTCACCACGGCTCAGCTCTGCAAACAAAGCCAGCTCAGGTGCTCTATGTCCCTCTTCCAAATCCTCAGGGGAGGCAGCTGATTTGTCCACAGTAGCGTTAGTTCTAGTCCTGGTCCAATGAAGATGGGTTGGGGGGATGCGGTGGAGAGGTACAAACATGGTGACTTTGGCCTGTTCTTTCAGCACAGTGTCACAATGACATGTGTGTCTGAAACCCACAGCGACACAGTTAAACTCTCAAGTCCGTTCATCGTAACTGTTGTGGATCATGCCACCATATGTGGTCAGCACGCATGGAGTCTCCACCGTGAACTGAGCATGATACTCAACACGGAGGATGAAAACAAGTGAGACGTGGTCCCTATCTTCATGCACTCACAGTGCAGTGGCAGATAAAGGCATAAACAGGTCCCGGTGATGCACTGTGCTATGGATGCCAAGGGAGGGTTGTGGCGTGTTGTAGGAGACACACAAGATGCCAGCCCTGAAGCTCTAGAACATTCTGAGGCCTCTTCTGATTCCTCCAAGACTCAGTGGTTTTGGTCAGACTTGTGTCACTGGTGGTGCTTTACTGTATTCAGATTCTTTGACATTTGAACATCCGGGTACGTCATACATAACCATTTTTGGTTAATCAAGAATATTTGATGATGAACCACTTCAAATGCTCCTACCCCCAGCCACCATGCCAAAGAACAGAAGCCTTTGTAAATCCATCAAGAAAAGAATAATTGCACTCACAATAGCATCAAAAAGAATAAAACGCTTAGGAATAAATTTAACAGAAGGGGAGTAAGGTTTTTACAGAGTACAAAACATTGCTGAGAGAAACTGGAGGTCTAAATAAATAGACATTCCAGGGTCATGGGTCAGAAGACTTAGAACTGTTAAGCAATCAATCAACACCCCCCAAATTGATCTATAAATTCACTGCGATCCCTATCAAAATCCCAGCAGGCGTTTCATGCAGAAATTGGCAAGCTGATTGTCAAATTCATATGGAAATGCAAAAGACCCAGATTTTAAAAAAAAAAAAAAAAACCCGCAAAAAACAAACAACCACGTATACTGAAAAAGAAGAATAAAGTTGGAGGACTCACTCTTGCTGATTTTAAAACTTACTCCAAAGCCACAGTAGTTGAGACAAAGAGGTGCTACACACAGATAGTATGTAGATGAATAGACTAGGATTGAGTCCAAAAATTAACCCATATATTTATGATCAATTGACTAAAGTGCCAAGACAATCCAACGAAAAAATAATTTTTTCTAAATTCATCAAGCTGTCAAGAATTCCTTAAACACACGCGTGCAGATCAGCTTCAGGGCGTGTTACGGAGCCACATTGCAAAGAGGCCCTCACCACTTACGCAAGAACAGGAAGGTCACTCTGGGGCTGAACGAAGTCGACTAGCCCCAGCCATTTGTATGAGTGAACTGGGTTCTGAGTCTTGTAGGGGTCCTGATGACAGCTAACCTTGACTGCTAGGGGTCGCTTTCCCCGGGGAATTTTTAGATTGGGTGAAGAAATAACTTTTATTAAAAAAGTAAATGTCGTGTTCCACTCCCAGCTCTGGGAAGTGCTCCCCACCGCCCCCCACCCCCCACCCCCATGTGCCGCGGGAGTCTCCTAGTCCTAGCTGTGACGAGGGAGGGTCTAGCTCCTTCTCAGTGTGTTAGTGAGGAGAGTCAGGAAAGCAGTGCAGCTGTTAGCACTTGATTCCCCCACCTGCACCCCACCCTGGATTCAGGGTTGTGTGAGGCTTGAAAGTAAGGCACCGGAATCCTCTCATTGCTGCCCCGAGTCTCCATTCTATGTCTTTCCTGCTGTTGACCTCAAAGGGCCTCTCTGTGCCTTGGTCTGCTCCCCCATGAAATGGGAATAATAGCTATTTCACAGGGGGCAGTGGGGTTGTGAGGATTAAATGAGTCATGTGTGCAAGCGTTTAGCACAGAGCCTGGTACCTGTTAGAATGCAACAAATTGTAGTTAGAATAATAATTATAATTACTAATTACAGGTGCTCCTTGACTTACGAGGGGGTTATGTCCCAGTAAACCCAGAATAAGTTGAAAATATCATAACCCAAACACACTTAACACATCTAGCCTACTGAACATCGCAGCGAGGCGTAGCCTACCTTAAACATGCTCCGAACACTTCCGTTGGTCTGCAGTAGAGCAAAATCACCCAACACAAAGGCTATTTCATAAATGTGTCGAACGTCTCATGTAATTTATCATCTGTGTTGCTTTCGCAACATTGTAAAATTGAAAAGTCATAAGTCATTAAGACAGGGACTATCACTTTATTATTATTATTTTATTATTATTATTATTATTATTATTATTATTATTATTATTATTAGAATGCTAACTTAGAGCTTGGCTCTCACCCTACTTAGCTCAGGGCCAGCCAAAGTCATGGCAGATACTTCATGAAGAACCCATCACGTGAAACACTACAGGAGGGAACAGTAATGGCATGGACCAATCGAGACCTCTTCACAGCACGCAGGGTATCACTGATCCCAGATGCATGAAGACCTCCAGGAATTGACTCTGTGGTTCCCCCTCAGCTGGGGCTTCTTGTGGACAGAAGCCAGGGAGGGGTGGGTGGGGAGTAGGCGATGGCTTAGGGAAGGAGCACATTGATTAGTTGGCCAAGGATGTCTTGTTTGGGGGACAGTGGTCACTGGCATCTTCAGAGGTGGGATGGTGGCATCGTGAGCAACTTCCTCTCTTCCAGGACCTTCCCAAAGAGCTTGACTGCCTCCAGGGCACAGCCCCAGTGGATGGTAAGCCCGTAGCCTCCATGGCCGTAGTTGTGAATGACCTGGGAGAGGCAAGAAACAAGGTGGCCTGTTCCCCCCTGGGAGATTCAGGAGCTTTCTGAAGAGTCCTGGGCAAAGCCAGACGACACCGGACCTCTTCTCAGCACCCTGGAGGGAGGTTGGGCCCCCCCGGGAACAGCAGTAAGGAGATTGCTTGAGGAGCTGGAGGTTAACACCCTAGACTCCTCTTCTACTTAGGAGATGAGCCTGCTTTACACACTCAGCACAGGAAATGTAGAATCATCTAGAACTCGAGGTCAGATCCTCCTCCAGACTGCTAAACTTCCTGTGTTAATAGACAACTCTTCTACCCACCTCAGGAGGAAAGAAAACCAGGGGCACCATATGAGTGGACTCTAGGTAACATGTTAATTCATCCTGGAGACAGAGGCAAGAAAACCCTGGGTGGTTTTCAAAGCTAAAACCATTAGCTGGGGGTTGAAAATTTCCTGAATGACTCTCCGCTCTGCACACATGCACCCAGGACAAGAAAGGAAGAGTGGCCTAGACAGGAAGATTGCTTTCCAGACAGAAGCCCAACCACCACCCGCTCACATCAGTGCCTTCAACCCAGGACAACATCTCCCATGCTTTCAATAAGCCCACTTCCCACCCCATGAGAGAGAACACGAGAGAAGACCCCAGGGAGGCAATGGAGCAGCCACAAAGAGACAGGAGCTGGAATCAAATTCAGACCACCTCCCAGACCTGTCCCTCACCAGTGGTCTGATTTGGGCAAGCGACTGCACCTTTTGGAGCCCCGGTGTGCTCATCTGAAGCATGGGGAGAACAGTCCCGACCCCAAAGAACTGTAGGACAGATTCCATAACATCCTTCATGTCGTGGGCACAAAGCAGACGTGCCTATTTCCTTCCACTTGACCACAGGCTTTAGCAAGCCCAGGCGCTGCCCTCTATGTAACCTTAAGCAGGTCCTTTACCATCACTGGGCCTCAGTTTCCCCATTTGCAGAGGAGGCGCTCTTAGCCACCACTGCCAAGAACACTCTTTAGGAGGAGGGAGGGCCTTGCTTTCCTTGCCAGCAGAGCATACCACTGAGTTTGAAGATCCAAAGCGAAGCTGTTCTCTTTCTAGCCGAATCTGGGGGCGTACTGGCCGGAAACCAGTCCATTCAGCAACAATTTTGGCATCCTGGAGAGAAAAGTGTTAGTAATTCATCTCTGGATTATTTTTTCTGCTGCCATTTTTACGTGAGAGAGTCTGCTTTTGGAACCTCACTATCATTACCAGCACCGTTAACACCATCACTGTCTGTTTTATTCCCCACCACTGCCACCATCACCGCCTTTGCCAGCCACCACGATCATCACTGTCACTCGTCACCACCAGTTTTAGCAACTACCCCATCTTCATCGACCATCACCACCAGTCGCCACCATGACGTCGTCAGCAGTCACCACCTCGTCACCCTCCGAATCACCGTCCTCTGCGTTTTCAGCCCCATCAGTCCCAACCAGTACCTCCACCCCCTCATCACACCCTCTTCACCATCAGTGTTGCCATTGCCACTAGCGGGCAGATGGGAAAACTGAGATTTACGCAACGGGTACATCTGTTCCTGGTGAACACAGAGGAAGGTGTTTTGAGGATGGCACCTCAAAAGAGAGCAACTCTTAGTCATGGCCATAAAGGTTCATCAGCCCATAGCAGGACTTTCCTGGACATTATCAAGTTGTGGAGTATTCCACAGACCCCTGCTGGAACAGGGTGGAATCTTCCAAACTCAAGGGTCCTCACGATCCAGCGGCCAGGATTCGGGTCTAGGGAACGGATGCCTCTCCCCACCTTACCTTCAGAGTGGGCTCCAGTCTGCAGCAGCCTTCCCAAATGGTGCTGTGGTCTTGAATATTGTTCACCTCGCTCCAGTTCCCCAGCTGGAAGATGCCTCCAAGAGTCACTGCCTGGATCCTGCATGGACGTCAGGAGGGTCAAGGATGGATGAAAACGAAGCCTTTGCAATGAACGGGGGGTCATCACCATGCTACCCCTCACCACCGCCTCTGCCTAAATCACTGCTACTATCAACCTCATCATCCCTGTTCACAATGCCATCAACACCACAGCAACTGCCACTGTCACCGCCATCAACCACCACCTCCTCCGTCACCATTGACACCACCGTCCACATTGTCACCTCTTCCACTGCCATATTACATCCTCAAAACTTGCTAAGACAGTAGATCTCAGATGTCGTCACCACACACACAATATGTAATTACGTGAGGTACAGGAATCATTTTACAACGTGCACACCCATGAGATCACTTTACACACTTTAAATGCACACAATGCTGTGTGTCACTTGTATCTCCATGAAGCTGAAAAATAGCATCACATCCAACAACAACATCACCTTCACCACTTCCTACCTTGTCACCGTTAAGATGGCATCACCATCAACCCCGGTCACCATTCCACCACCATCATTAGTCATCGGTGGTGTCATCTCCTCCACACCATTATCATCGCCACTGAGACGTCAGCACAGCCACAGCATTGGCCTCGAGGCTGTCGTCTCTGCCACTCTATTAACCTTATCACTGACACCGTCACCTCCGTCAGCACTGCCTACCTCTCCCCCCACTCCCAATCACCACCATCACCAACACGGACCTTCTCACCAAGACCAACACCATCTTTGCTACCACTGTTTCACCGTCAACAGCAATGTCACCCCATCAACACCACCCCCGTAATCAGTAACATGATCACCTCTGTCACTAATGTCACCGTCCACTCCAATCACCATTCCCACCACCATTGCTATTGTTGCCTCACACACCTCCAGTGTCGCCGCTGTCACGTCTTTGTCTCCAGCATCACTGTCCTCCAAAAGCGTGCTCAAGACAGAGTCCAATTAAGCCCGAGTCCTGCCTTCCCAGGCATTTAATGGCTCAACCACACTTAAAAAAAAGACATTGGGCCTTGGCCGGTGTGGCTCAGGGGACTGAGAACCAGCCTGCAAACCAAAGGGTTGTAGGTTCAATTCCCGGTCAGGGCACATGCCTGGGTTGTGGGCCAGGTCCCTGGTGGGGGCATGTGAGAGTCAACCACACATGGATATTTCTCTCCCTTTCTTTCTCCCTCCCTTCCCCTTGCTCTAAAAATAAGTAAATAAAATCTGTTCAAAAAATTGGAAGAAAAAAACTTGAAGGGACTAAGCAAGGGGCCTGGGGTGGGCATCAGGAGCATAATGAGGGCATAAAGATGCATCCCCTTCTGCCTAGGATGTCAGGTTTTACCCTGGGATGATGTACGGGGACTTGTAGACACCGCTGTCTGGGTCGTGGGTGATGATGAAGTGCTTCACCCAAGGAGCATCCACCTGTTGGTAGAGGGTGGGGAAGCCTCATTAGGGGCGCTGGGTCAGCAGCCCCCTGCCCTGCTCCGACCAGAGACCAGGTGTTCTGATAAGGCGGTCGGTTCCATAGCCCTCCCAGGATGCTGGCTGCTGCAAGTCTATCCCAGAAACCCTGACTGAGAGCCAGCCTGCTCCTAAGGCATCACTCAGTGTCACCCACAGGTGCACCGAAAATCCCAGCACCTGTGTGCAAATGCACACACACACCCATCTCCACACACGTCCACACCTAGGAATGCACAGGTGTACATTCACCGATGGGCATGCCTCACACACACACACACACACATACACAGCAAGGGGCGGCGTGGACCAATGCTCATACCTAGGCCCCTAAACCAGGCTGCCTGGGTTCTAATTCCATCACTGACTACTGAGTGAACTCGTGCGTGGTACTTAAGCCTCTGTTTCCCATCTGTGAGGTGGCTATGGTGACGCGACGGACCCCGCCTCACAGGGCTGTGGTCGGGGTTAAATGATTCTCACCAAAGTGCGCAGGCCTGTGCCTAGCATTTAGGAAACACTTCATAGATTTTTGCTCTTTTTATTTTTATTATTTTTTTATCCTCACCCGAGGACACTTTTTCATTGCTTTCAGAGACAGAGAAAGGGATTGAGAGGGAAAAAGAGAGAGAGAGAGAGAGGAACATCAGTGTGAAAGAGAGACATCAATCGGTTGCCTCCTATACACACCCTAACCCGGAATCAAACCTGAAACCTGGGTACGGACCCTGACCAGGAACCAAATCCTCAACACCTCGGTCCACAGGACAATGTTCCAACCAACTGAGCTGTACCAGCCAGGGCTCTTTTTATTACAATGCAGGCATATTTGTACATATGTGCAGCTTCCACATATGCACAAACATATACACACAGGCTTTGCTATGAAGAAGGAACGGAAAAAGAACATTTGGGAGGATCATATTGTGTTGGTCTTTCTTGCTTCTGCGACATGCGATTCCTCTAACAGATGTCCCCGACGCATCCTCTAGCTTTGGAGATGAAATAAGCAGGCAGCTACAACCTTCCCAGCAACAAAAGTCAGGGATCTCGGTCCTCATCCCCACACTCACCTTAATGATCTGCCCCCGGCCTGGCTGCAGCAGAGGGTCTGGCTGCAGCGCCCCAGCCCACACGCCGGTGCAGTTGATAATCACGTCGGCACCTCCTCTTGCCACCTGGCAGCAACCAACAGGGCAGGTGGGGTGGAAGGGGGTGAGGCGAAATGCCTGAGTCCTTCTGGGGCTGACAAAAGCTTAGAGTCTGGGATGGGCCTCAAGGAGGCCCTGGAAGGCTGAGAAGGGGGCCCTCAACTCAGCAACAGAAAGCAAAGCCTCTCCCTCTTCTCCTCCCTCCCACACCCAGCCCCCTCCGGCCCTGCAGCTCACCTCCTCAAAAGACTCCACCTTCTGCTGGAAGAACTTCACTCCCCTCTCAGTTAACCTGGGACGATCAGACACATGAAAAAGCTCACTACTCAGTTCTCTATCCCATCTCTCTCAGAGGATGGCATGGGGGACATTTCCCGAAGAAGCTTCTGTCCCACAGGATGCTCCTTGAGAAAACGGCTGTACAGCCAAATGAGCTCAGGAGCACCTTGGTGCACTAGTGGGCCATGAAGTGTCCTTTGGGGAACCTGGGATGGTCCAACCTCCTCTTCGGGCTGATGGTGATGGGAGAAGGGCCTTTCTGAAGGTTGCACAGCAGGGGTGTCAAACTCGTTTTCACTGGGCCGAAATAATTGTAGGACTGTATAAATGTAACTACCCCTTAACTGTTAAGGAGTTGAAGTTACATTTAGCCCTTTGAAGGCAACCGCGAGGCTGATGTGGCCCCCAGCGAAAATGAGTTTTGACACCCCTATAATGTACAGTGAGCCAGTGACAGGCTGGGACTCAAACCCAGGCCTCTTAGTTGGAGCTGCTTCCCCCCTACAACCACGTTGCTTTTCACTGTCACGGGGGTGAGACGGGGGGTGCAGGAGGGGTCGGACCGATGCCTTATCTCCCTTTGTCAGAAGCAGAGCGTGAGGAGGGAGGCAGGCTAGGACACTCACCCCTCCCTCTAAGTGTCCTAGCAGACAAATATCTGTCACTATTAGAAATACAGCAGCACCCAAAGAACAAGAAATAAACCATGTAAAAGCTGAAGCATAAACTCAGGACCTTTTTATCTACATAGTTTCCTCAAGGTAGAAAAACTGGGAGCATTTGTTCTGGGAAGAGGCTAGTGGAGTCACTCAGTGTCCCCAGGTAAGAAGAAATAACCAGGTTCTAGCACAGCAGTTTGCAGACCTGGCTGATCATTGAAATCACGCGGGGAACTTCCTCAGATGCGACTTTCTGAGCCCCGCCCCCGAGATTTGATTAGGTAGATATGAAGCAGGGTCCCGGAATCTATGTTTTTCAGGATTCCTCAGGTCATTTGACAAAAGCCACCACCTATTTCATATTTTTTTAAAATATTAATAAAATAGTAATATATAGGAAACATACAGAATCTTTCTTAATATGAATATAAATATAAATGTATCTCTCAAGCTAATGTTTGCTAATGTAGAACACAACAAGATTCTTATCAACATCAGGAACAAGACAGGGATACCCACTACCCCCTGTATTAATGAACATTGATCTAGAGGTACAGGCCACAGCAGTTAGACAAGGAAAAAAAAAGGAAGCATAAAAATAAAAGGCAACTTAAGTTTTGTAGATGATATAAATAGATCTGGAAAACATAATAGAATCCATCTAAAGCTATTACACATGTGTTACAGATTTTAGTGAGGTTGATAATAAATATCACGTGTAAAGGGCTTCCCTGGTGGTTCTGTTGCCCTATTAGGTGCAGGAACCACTGTCTTAGGGCACAGGGCCAAGGACAGCTGCTACCATGTCTAAGGATTGACATTTGGGGTTGGTCAATACAAAGACGAATACCATGAACAACCACCCGCTAAAACCCTGGTCCCTGGGAGGTGCTTCCTGAAACTAAAGCCGAAAATCTCACCTTTCAGTCAGCCACTGCAGGTACGTCCTCCCCTCCAGAATTAGGTTTGTGCTGAACCAGCCGTAGCTAGAGTCACAGCAGGCAAAGGCAGGAATAAAGGATCAGAGTCAAAGTTACATTTGAAGACTACCAGATGGAAGTGGGAGCAGTGTAGGATGTTTTGGGGGGGGAGGGGGCTTTCAAAGGTAGAGACAGGACCACTGGGTGAAGTTCAAGGGGGAAGTGATTTTGAGCTCAATGCAAAGAAAACTTCTATCACACAAAGTCATCCCTGACTTAGGGATGTGCAAGTGGAGACCGGATGTGTATTTGTAGAGGGGATTCAAGCATTAGGTGGGGTGAGAAGGGGACCAAAGAAACATTGGGCAGTAGGGAAAAGAATAGAGGGGTCACCCCAACTGGATTGGAATTCCATTTGGGTCACTTGATTATGTGACCTTGGGAGGTTACTGGCCTCTCTGAAGCTCAGTTTCCTCATCTACTAAAGAGGATAGCGATATGGAGCTTCTGGCCTGAAGATCTGTGATTCCACATCCCCCACTTCCTTAGCCCAAGGCCCAGTCTGGGTGGGTGTCCCCTCCGAAGGAGCTGGATGGAGCACCAAAAGACCAAGGTATGAGGGGCTCTAGGCCTCGGGTGGGACAGGACATTTGGTGACTCCATCTTCCGCTGCCTTCTGGACAGGTCCATCTGAACTGTGGGACATCAGCCCCTTTGCTCATGACAGTGACCTTACCTATAATTAGGGAACATGTCCAGCTCTCTGGGAGTCAGCTTCCGAAATCCCAGAACTATGTCCTTCCAGAAAGGGTCCTGCAGAAGAAGGAGAGAAGGGGGCACAGGGATGGGCAAAAGTCAATAATAACAATGACAACAAAAATTTACACAATGTTGACAGCGTGCAAGGCTCTGTTGCCAGCATCTTACTTATACCACTGCATGTAACCTACAACAACCCACTGAGCTAGATACTATCCTTATCCCCATTCAACAGATGGGCCCATTGAGGCTTAGAGAGGTTAAGTAACTTGTCTGAGATCACACAGCTCATAAATAGTGGAGCTGAGGTCTGAACCCACACAGTTTGGCCTCAGAGTCCAAATTCTCAGCCGTTCTGGGTAAGAATAAGACTTGGGGTGAGTGATAGAGTAAGGGTTAGAAGTATGGGAGGAAAGGGGGGTGAGAGTAGGAAGCAGCAGAGCACAGGGTCAGAAAACTGAAATGGAGATTTCGACCTCACCACCGACCACCTTGAATTCTCTGAGTCTCAGTTTTCTGGTCTGTGTCATGGAGTTAAGAGTCCCGCTTGGTCCCATGGAAGATAATACATAACGTGGGTAATGCTCTTAGCACAGTGTTAAATGTTGATTAAACTGTGAAGAGCTGGCTTAGGGTTGTGGGCACCCAGCCCAAATCACTCTCACCAAACAACCTGAGAACATCCTCCACGTGGTCACAGATGGCCTGGGTTCAAATCCCAGTTCTGCCACTTTAAAGCTTTATGAGCTCAGGTAAGGTACTTTATTTGATCTGAAAAAAGGAGATAATCACACCTACTTCCTGGTTACTGTGAGAATTAATTGAGTCACTACTTTACTTGTAAAGTAGTTAGGACAGGGAACAAATGGGATTTAAAGTAAACTGACCTTGGACACAGAAGTCTGTTGCCTTCGAGCCTCACAACACCCCCCAGACCTGAAGCCCCAGCCCCGGTCTGTGAGCAAAGCTCTGCCCCAAAGTCAAGGACTCCACTCACCGGAACAGCTTCATGGAAGAGGTTGTAGCCTGAGACTGGGGCCAGGCCCATGCGTGCAGCCTTGGGAGAGTGGATGTGGCTCAGGAGATAGTCGAAGGTCTGCTGGTGCCAATGCCTGGAAGGGTCCCCCAGGGTCTCATCACATAATACCCTGAGCTGGGTAAGACAGCTCTGAGGGTCGCGCTGGTGGGGATATGTCCAAAGCCAGCATTCCACCACCTTCCACTCCTGCAGTACCCCCAAATGCCTACGGGTCTTCCCCCTTCCCAAACTTTCCAACATTTCCCCACTAACAGAATAGAGGAGAGGGAAACAAAGGATGCTCCATCACAACCATTTGGAGCCTACCTCCAGCTTGGGATTACGTAGCTGCCAAGTTTAAATGAAGGCTTTGACCTATCTGGGGGACTGTGAGCCACATACATGGTTCAGGCTCTCGCTGAGCACCCCCCACTGTAAAAAACAGCTTGTGCTCCAATATGCTTTCCTCTTCCCCCTGGGCACACAGCTTGCCTACATTTCCCAGACTCCATTGCAGTTAGGTATGGCCATGTGACTGCCTTCTAGCCAATAGCCCCTAAAGACTGTGCATCTGTGGTCCTCATGCTATGCTCCTTGCACAGGTGCCAGCCTGTGAGAATGGCAACATGGGAAGCCAAAGAGGAAGAAGGCAGAGCCATGAGATGGAAAGGAGCCCGGTCCCTGAATTGTCGCCCAATGATTGGGAATGTTGGTTTTGGAATTTGTGGGAAGTAAGAGCATCTGGGGGCTTCAAAACGAACACAATGACCTTTACAACTTCTTTGCTAAACCTGAGCATTGATCCGCCCACTTAGAACTATTCCTAATTGACCAACTCATGGGGCTACAACAGCCATGTGGTTTAGGGGAGGAATGGAGACAGAGGCCTCCTCCACCTGTCTGGCACACATCACTTCTACCATTGCTAAGATCAAGTGTAGCATTTGTCTAGCCCATAGAAGGGGCTTAATATTTATTATTTTCTTCACATCATGCCAGGCCATTGCCTCCACAAAGGACTTGTGATTGGTGACAGGGACTTGGAGAGGACTCAGCTCCCCTGGCCATCCGGCCGCCCCCTGAGAACCTCACTCACACCTCCTGTGGGCTGCTGGGGTCGGAGAGGTAGGGCTGCCAGAGGCCAGCAGCTACATCAGTGGTGGTGAGCGGGGTGAAGCGGTCTGCGTAGACCTTCACATCCAGCGATGGCAGGACTGAGTGGTAGCGCTCGTGGATGCAGAGCGCGGTGGACAACCCAACGACTCCTGCGCCGATCACGACCACGCGCATTGTGCCAGCCTGCAGGAAGGCAGGGTAGAGATGTGCCATCATCACCATCGGTCCGTCGCCAGCACCACAACCTCCACCATCTGCTGAAGGCTGAGAAGGCGCTGGATACTGCCAAACCCTTTTAATACTTGATCCTCTGAATGATGCTCACAAATGGAAACACTGACGCATGGAGAGGCAAAGCAACTTGCCCAAGGTCACACAGCTTGTAAGGGATACTACTTTCTCTGGGAAGCCTCCCTAAATACACCTTATCTATTTGGAAATATAAAAAGGGCCTAGCAGAGTACCTGGCCAGCTCTAGGCTGGGGAGTCTAATGGTTAGGGCAATGGGCTCTGCCTTCCAATCTCAGATCTCAGCTCTGACCACTGACCTTGGTCAGGATGCTTCATAAGCCTCAATTTCTTCTTCTGGAAAATGGGGACAACAACTCATGCCTCGGAGAGTATATGAAAGATTCATCAAGAAGGCAAATGTAAAAAGCTTAACCCAGGGTCTAGACCAGGGGTGTCAAACTCATTTTCACTGGGAGCCACATCAGCCTTGCAGTTGCCTTCAGAGGGCTGAATGTAATTTTAGGACTATATACATGTAACTACTCCTTAACTAGGGGCAAGGAGCTTGGCGCTGCCTCCGGGTAGAAACAAGGTGGAGGGCGGGATTCGGCCTGTGGACCTTGTGTTCGCCACCTTTGGTCTAGTACAAAAGAAGTGACTTATGACATTTGCGGAGCACCTGCTGAGAGCCACCCTCAGCGCCAAGTGCTTCCCATGCCTCATTCCATTTAAGTCTCCCAACATTCTTATGAGGTAGGGCAGTGTTATTGGCTCCACTTTACAGGTGAGAAAACTGAGGCCCAGAGAGATGAAGTCACTTACCCGAGGTCATAGAGTCAGGAAGTGGTACTGCTGGGATTTGATTTCAGTTCAAGTAAACTCACATGCACTTATTGCACCCCTACTGTGTGCTGGGCTGTCAGCTAGTGGATGCAGCTGTGAGTGCATCAGATGCACAGGATGCAATGGGCAGCCTCAGAACTCGGGTGTTCCAGCACACCCCCTCGGGGGCAGGGCTGCCTGGGTTCTCAGGAGTTTGGGAAGCCTAGCAGCTTTTGACCTTGAAGCTGCTTGCGCCCCCACAGCAGGGAAATATTCTGCCGGCTCCCGCTGGGGCAGAACAAGGGGCATTTGTGCCCGAAAGGGCCAAATTCAACTTTCCCTCCTCTTCACTCACAACTCCCCCCTACAGACCTCGCTCCTGGCCCATGGCCCTGAATGGCAGGGCATTCTCAGTGCGGCCTCGTTTTGGGAAGCGGGAAATAACTCCAGCCCACAAGAACTGGACCGTTCTGGGGTTTCAGCAGCCAAGTGGAAGATAAAACCCCAAAACAAAAAGGCATCGTTGCTCTGGACGATTCTCCTTCCAACTGCCAACCTGGGCTTGGGGGGGGGCGGACCCTCTCAGGGACCCCCAGCCTCTTCCCGCAGCTTCCTCCTCTAGAGCGTATGAGTAACCTGAGCTCCCGGGGTCATCGCAAAGATTAAATGACTAGTATGGTGACAATTCCTGGTCCAGTGCTGCACAGAGTAGGTCCTCAGAACACGGCAGCCTCCTTCTGTCCCCCAGCACCTCAGAAATAACAAAGGAAAGGACGCTGGGTGTAGAGGAGAAAAGAGGAAGGAGGGAGAATCAGGTCCGCCTTCACTGCTGGCTCACTGTGACCTTGGCTGAGTGACTTGCCCTGTTGGGGCCTCCTGGCTGTCTTCGCATAACCTCCATAGAGTTCACCACTTCTGTACGTTAGCTATAAGAAGGCAGGAATAGAGGGCTTTTCTGTGTTTTCCAAATTCCCCATCATGAATACGGGAGGAGGCACGGCATGGGGAGGTGGCAAGAACAGCCCAGGCTGTGGGTCACACACACCCAGGTTCACTGCTGCCTCTGGCACACACCAACCGTGTGACCCTGGACTAGACACTTAATTTGACTGAGCAAGGGTGACCAAGCCCCCTGATTTCCCGGGACTGAGTGTGTCCCCAGGATGTAGACTCTGAGTGCTAAAACCAGGACAGCCCCGGGGCAAACCAGAATGAGTTGCTCATCATAACTGAGCCTCAGTTTTCTCTTCTATAAACTTTTAAGGGTTAACAAAACTCCCTGCCTGTTATCTCCCCACCAGAATATCAGCTCCAGTAAAGCAGGGACTTTTGTCTACTGCTCTAGGACCTAGAATAATACCTGGCCCACAGCAACGACTTATGGGTGAGTGAATGAGTGAGTGAGTGAGTGAGTGAGTGAATGAATGGCGTTCTTATGAAGATCAAAACAGAAAACATTCAAAGGTGCTTGGGAGCTCATAAATTAAACCAGTGATGTATCATTATCCCCAGTTTAACAGATGAGGCAGCTGAGGCTGCGAGAGGACAAGGGTAATTAGAGGTCACAGCAAGAGCTGGAGGAAGGGAGGGGGAGTGAACCCAGCTCTGCTTTTCTGGGATGAAGTTTTTTCTACTCTCACACCACCTAGAAAACCAGTAAAGGATCGAGGGGAAAGAAAGGTGTTTATATAACAAAAGTGTGTGAGGTGAAAGAAGAGAGTGTTTGAAAACCCTTACGAGGTCTCCGGGCAGGGAGAAGGAGGCTGTGGACAGAAGCGGAGTGGGCACGGGGCACGTCTCTGGTAACAAGTCAGGCTGGCGTGGCAAACCCTGGGTAGGTGTGGCATCACAGGACCGAGAGAACAGCCTGAGGGACGACCCAGAGCCACTTCTGGTAACAGCTGGCAAGACAGGGGGACAAGTTACAGCATGGGAGTCAGTCTCTGCAGTGTGTAAAAATTCTAAAGGTGAGTAAGGCATCACCACGCAGATGGGGAAACTGAGGCCCAAAGAAGAGAAAGGACTCAGCCGAAGCTACACATTTGTGAAAAAAAGCTGTATGCGGTCTTGGGGTTAAAAAGTCTCCGTGAAAGCTAGGAAGCGGTCACGTCCAGGAAAGAACTAGACATGGAGGTAAACAATCACAGCACTGCTACTTTCAGCTCCTAGGGTTCTTCTCCTGTAATCTCTTAGCAACCCTCGGGGTTGTCATGATGCCCATTTTCCAGAGGAAGCGACAGACTCAGCCAGCCAGCTGGTGAGAAGCAGAGCCAGGCTGGCCTGACTCACAAGTGAAAAATCTGAAGGTCAAGTAGGCGAAGAGAAACCCTGATGTTTCAGGGTCCTGCGTTGAAAAAATAAAATAAAATAAAATACAACTTTAGAGATTTTTAGTGTGTCGGTGACAGGTGTAGAGTTGAAGAGGGAAAAATATGTGTCCTAAATTAATTATCTTAATAAGGTCTGTGAATCCAATTTGGAACTGATTATAGCGACTTTGTGCTTGTGGGGCGGGGGTGTGTAATTATAGTGTCTGTGAGGGTGGAGTAGGAAGGGAATGATCTTGGCCAATGATCACTTGTCAGACACATGCAGATGCAGTATAGACATCCTCTTACTTAATCCTCTCGACTGCACTGGAAGGTTCTACAGAGGTGGAACTGAGGTTCGGGGAGAGGAAGCCGCTCTCCCACAGTCACCCCAGCAGTGCGGGCCAGAGCTCAGATCTGAGCTTCCTGCGCTGTGCCGTAAAACTACGTTGCAGCCGGCAACAAGTTGGCACCCAAACTTTCTGCTCGCCTCTCAGTCTTGTATTTCTCCGCTTATAACCTCCCTGTCCCAAGAAAGGAATGTGAGGCAATCCTGCCTTTGATGGCTATACGTGCCTAGCAGAGAACAGGAAAGAGCATTCTGAAAAAATCAGCAAGTCCCACGGTGAGGTATTTGAATGAACATATTAGCTCTTCCAAGTGGCACCATATGGCTGCTTCTCATGAAGGTGAGGTTTGCAGAGTTTATCTTCAAACTGGAACAGATTCTATCAATGCTTGATAACCAGGCTACCTGCTCCCCGCCCCAAATAATAATTACTGTGTACTGAGTACTCCCCATGTGCCCAGTTCTGTGCTAAGAGTTTTATGTTAATCACCTATTTTAATATTCAAATTAACCCTGTAAGAGGTAAGTTATATCCCATCTTCCATATAAGGAAACTGAGGCTTGGAAAAGCGAAGGTGCTTACCTGAAGTCCTTGCCCCACTCCAAGGCTGTCTGTCCCCTGACTCAGGCGCTAATGTGGAGCCTTCTCTGTCGACATCGGGGAGGACATGAGTTCTTCTGTACCCCTGCCCCACCAAAAAAAAACCCCACTCACCCGATAGGCCAAACTTCTGGAGAAAAGAGGCAGCTGCTGTGGGTGCAGCGTCCTAACTCCCGAAGACAGGCTCCTGGTTCTGGGGCATCCTGTCCTCAGCTCTCTGCCTGCCAGCTGGGACTGGAGCTCAGGGTCAAAGTCTGGAGTTCTAGACAGGGCACAGCTTGGCACTGTGCTGCTTACAGGGGCTGAACCTGGGCCAGGCTGGGAGACCTCACCTACCCTTGTTCCCAGTCCCTGAAAAGCTGCCTGACTTTTCTGGCTGATCCCAAGCCCCTGTGTACAGGCCTCGATGGAAGGGAGGGGCAGGCGGGGGTTCTTGGAGGGCTGATGGGCACAAGGAGGCCTATCTCCCAGTCCAGCTGGAGACGATCCTCTTTCTTCTCTCTTTCTGCTGCCACCCTCGGGGAGGGGAGGGTCGTTCCCTGGCCTGCAGGGTAGGGGTGGTCAGTCTGGCAGCCTCTGTGGGGAGGCCAAAGGTACAGACAGGACCAGAGCTCCCAGGGCCGGCCAGCCAGCCCAGGGCCGTTCTGGGACGCTAGGTGGGTAAGGCCAAGAAGAGACGGAAGGTGGCGCCTGTTTGGGCCATGAGGATGAGTGGCTCTTTGCTGGGTACCCCAGAGACACTGGCAGCAGGACCCTGGGTCCCTCCTCCACCAGGGCTAGACCTGGAGCTGTGGTTATTAAAGCTCGAAGGTCATCAGGCGCATCCCTATATGGATGGGGAAACTGAGGCCCAGGGAGAGGAGCCCATCAGCCCTGGGTGAGGCATCCCTTGGGTCAGCTTTGAAGGTCTAGCCTCTACCCACCACACCCACCCACCTTCCATATCATCAAATAAAAAGGTGAGGATAAAAAGAGAATGCGCGCACAGCACTTAGTGCCTAGTATTTTTTTAATAATGAAAAAAGGATAGGGTGAACTCTACCTTTTACTCTATAGGCTTTCATTTTGCTTGAATTTTTTAAGAATAGCCATGTCTCACTTTTATATCACACAACCTTAGGAAAATTCCTTGTGCCTCTGGTTCATGGTGGAAACATTTAAACATGAACAAGAGTTAATCAGATATCTTCACACTCCCCCAATTCCCATCCTAGCAATGCTTTAAGGTTTGTAAATCTCAATGTGCCAGTTTTAAGTACTTGTGTTATCTCATTTAATTTCACAACATCCCTATAAAGTAGGTGCTGTTATTATCATTCCTCCCTTCATGTCAAAAACTTGCTCCCAGTATCCACTAAAGCTAACCATAGGTCTATTTTAAAACCCAGCAACCCTAATCTTACGTAGATCCGCGCCCCCCAAATGAAAACAAATGTAAAGCAAGAGGCTTGTATAAGAACGTTCATAGACCCAAACCGGAAATGACAGAATCTCTATCAGCTAGAGAATGCAGAAGCAAACTGTGGTGTTTTCAGACAATTCACACCATGGAATATTAAACAGCCATGAAAAGGACAAATACCACTACACACAGCAACTTGGATGAGTCCCACAGTCCTTGTGTGAAGCAGAAGAAGCCAGGCAAGAGAGAGCCCACACTGCATGATTCCACATACGTGAAATGCAAGAAAAGACAAGACTATTGGGTGGTGATAGAAGGTATAGAAAGAGCGATTACCTCGTGGGGAGGAAGGAGCAAGAGAAAATTTTCTAGGATAATGGCAAGATGCCCCTTTAACTGGGTGGTGTTTATAAGAGCGTAGGGATATGCAAAAATTCATCAAGCTGTACATTTAAGATTAAGATGAATATACTTAATGCAATTAGAAAGAAAGAAGGAGGGAGAGGGAGGAAGAAAGAGGAAAGAAAGAAGGAAAAAAGAACGAGAGGGAGGAGGGAGGTGAGGCGGGAGGAAGAGAGGAGAGAGAGAGAAAGAAGAAAGGACTTGCTGGTGATAACACTGCCTGCAAGCAGAGGCTTATAGCTGAGCCCAGGTCAGGGTTGCCAGGTCTAGCAAATAAAAATCCAAGGTGCCCTGCATTTTATCTGGAGATCTCTTCCCAGACGCCCCCACCCCCGCAGGCGATCTGTACCCAGAACTGGAGCACTAGACTACCACGCAAGAGAGCTTCACTGAGTGACAAGAGTGAAGGGTTCCCACACAGCAGGCAGGACGCTGTGGTTGCAGAGAGTCCTATGCTCTGCATAAAAAGCATATTCAGTATTATTATTTAATTTTGGAAAATGAGGTCAGGGGTGAATCCCTATTGTTTTCATGATACAAACTACAGAAAGTGAAGTTCCACAGAATATTCTTGGCTATTGGACTAAGTAGAAGATATCCCTCAGGAGGGATACACAATTTTTTTTATCTTTAGCAGAAGGGGACATGAGTTGTTTTTTAAAAAGTCAGTCCCCATAGGGTCTGACTTTAAAAATTGTTATCTCCACATTCAATGGTGCTGTGTGAATGGATTCCATTGTCTGTGACCCGTGGAAACATGTTCAGGACACGCCATATCGATAAGTGAAGTGGGGGTTGCAACAGCACATATAATGTGATACCGTTTTTGTCACGTGCGGTGGTGCGTTTATGTTGTAATGTTTGGGGATGTTCGCCCTGAATGTGAATGGCCCCTCTTTCCTGGTGGTGGGATTGGTGACAGGGGATTAGGACTTTCTTCTTTATGTTCGCTGTATTGTATAAATCCTACAGGTTATGATTGTCTTAAGATTCAGAAAAGTGATAATAAAGCTCATTTTGTGTGAGAGAGTGTGTGAGGGGGTTCACGTGTTACTCTGTAACTTCACGTGCCCCCCCCCCAGAGTCTGCCTCCTAGCTTCTGCCCTGGCCTGAGTGTCTCCCCAAGCTGCTGGGAGGCCATGTTGTTTATCAGCCAGCCAGTGGGTCAGAAAGATCCTTGATTCCTAACACTTTGGCCAAATAAGCAAAAATTGCTTCCAAAGGTCTTTTGTGGCCTTTTAGTATAATCAGTAAACTGGACTTCAGAATCATTTCTCAAGGGCCTTGCAATCACCCCACCGAGAGAGCCCTATACCCCTTTGGGGCCTAGGGCATCTCCCTTCCTCTCTTTGGGCCCTAGTTTACCCAACTGTAAAATGGGCAGATTCAACCAGTTTGGTGTTTCTCAACTTTTTCTTTTCCTTTTTATTTTGTATTTAATTCTTACCCAACGGTATGTTTTTATTGATTTGAAAGAGAGAAAGAGAGAAACATTGACATGAGAGAAAAACATCGACCGGTTGGTTCCCATATGTCCTCCAACTGGGGGTCAAATCTCCAACAGATATATGCCCTGACTGGGAATCGAACCTGTGACTGGCAATCAAACCTGCAAACTTTTGGTGTACAGGACAATGATGCTCCAACCAACTGAGTCACCTGGCCAGGTCCAGCTCCCTTCTCTTTACCCTTATTTTTTGGAGTTTGCCTACCCTTCACCCACAGTTACCTCTCTGGGGTGGGAGGGTAGTGATAAGGCCATGACGACCCTGGAGCCAGGCAGACTCAGTTGGTATCCCGGCTTTGCCCTCCTTTCCTGTGTGATCTTGGGCTGGTCCTGAAGGAAATCAGAAGGCAGTCAGGCAGCCACAGGGCAGAAGGTCCAAGTGCATACACTTTAGTGTCCACCCCTAGCTCCACCCTTCATGGTCCCCAGGATCTCAGACAAGTTCCCCCTTAAAGCCTCATATGCAGAATTGAAAAAAAAAAAAAGCCTAAGTAACTAGAGACTTTCTATAATTGCAAAATTAAAATGAAATCGTGATCGCCACAGGACACAATGCACAGTATATGCCCAGCAGATATGTTAAACAAAATTCAACTGAATAAAAATGTAAAGATCTTATTGCCTTTATTCAATGATTCACGAATCTAGCAGCATCCAATTTAGCAGACGGAAAGGACCTCTGACATGCTGTACAAAATGAAAGACAGAAGGAGCCCGGTTGGTGTAGCTCAGTGGATTGAGCGGGGGCTGGGAACCAAAGGGTCCCAGTTCGATTCCCAGTCAGGGCACATGCCTGGGTTGCAGGCCAGGTCCCCAGTGAGGGCCATGTGAGAGGCAACCATACATTGCTCTTTCTCCCTTCTCCTCTCTCTATAAATAAATAAATAAATAAATCTTAAAAAATAAAAATGAAAGACAGAAGGGAGCTGGAACAAGGAAGCTATGTATGCTGCGCAGAAAAGCGGATGGGTTATAACAGGAAGACTTTTCTTCAAGGGATGGCAGGGGTTTATCAGGTAGATTACCTAACTCGTACTGATCAAGCAATTCCTGGTTGACTGGTTTAAGATTCTATTTCTGGGAGAGTTACAACTGTAATTAAGTTAAATCTAGGTTTGATGACGTGGGACTTAGCATAAGCAATTCCATTTTGGGTCTGTTGTCTTGTTTTTAGGCCCTGGCTAGGTAGCTCAGTTGGTTAGAGCATCATGCCCTTGTGCCAGGGTCGCAGGTTCCAATCCTGGCCAGAGCACATTCAGGGGTTAACCAGAGAATACATGAGTGTGTGGAACAGCAAATCCACGTTTCTATCTCTCTGTCTCCCTTTCCCTTCCTTTCTCTCTCTAAAATCGATATTTAAAAATATGTTTGGGTTTGAGAAAGGAGATATTGATCAGCTGACTATTGTCCATAATTTTGTCCTATACTGGACATTTAAAATAAGTGCTTAATAAGCGTGGCGGTCTGTCCAACAGGAGCGAACAAACGCAGACGTGTTGGGCCAACCACTCCAACATGAGGAGTTAAACTTCTATAAACTTCTT
>PVJI01011930.1:0-53923 GCA_004026765.1 Micronycteris hirsuta | reverse complement strand
CCCCGCCCCCCAGGCTTTCTGTTCTCTGTGTTCCAACCTGGGCCAATGGCTGGGCTGGCCACAGCTTCAGCCTAATCTAATCTAATCTGTCAGAGAGGTAATGAACTATAAAAGTGTGGATTTAATTTCAATTAGAGGGGAGTTTTGTGTTGTCTGGAGTCTGGTGCTAGCCAGAGAATAGAAACTCAGGCTAGGCTGAAAAGCCCCATCTGTGCTAGTATGATCTGCCGTTAGGGGCTGGGTAAAACCTTATTAAAATCAATGAAGAAAGAACAGTGCTGATATCAATGCTTTTTTTTAGCCAGGGGAAAAATGTATTCACTTTTTAGGTTTTTGTCTTTTGTCAGGACAAGGCTAAAGGAAAGAAATTTTTCTATGATTGTCTTAACCTCATTTCTTGGGTAGTACTCAGGTGTACCCAGAGTATTTATGACTCTGTCTTTTTTTTCTCTGTCAAAGACTCTTGGATCCACACCTCGCATACTCCTCCCTGCTCTCCATAAATTATTCAGAGTTAGGCAGTGGCCTATCCTTCAGATTTCAAGAAATATCTCATTTTGTTGGAACCTCTACAAATTCTGCCAAAAAGCTTCAGGGGCATTTATTCTCCATTTATCTCTTTAGTCAAAAACTGTACCTGTCTTTCAAAGTATGGCATGGCATTGCTAACTGGCATTTTCTAAGAATGCACTCTCAGAAGATATGTGATCTGTTCTTCTCCCGTAAACCTCCGCTACAGTTGTAACTTTCCCAATGAAATCTATCACATTTTGTCTTGTGTTAGAGACATCTGCATACTGAGTTTTACTAATTTTTTTTATCTGCTTTACTATATGCTATAAACTCTTTGATCAGGGATTTTTTTTTTATTAATCTCTATAATCTCTGCATCAAGCCCATCTTTAATTAGTATATAATAGTCACTAAATCAGGCTTACTGAGAATAATTAAATATTTGAGAAAGATTGTCTTCTCTGTCCTCTTTTACTTCTTTGCTACCCTTCTTTCCTGCTTCTTTGGTTAATTTTCCTTTCCAAAGATTGAACAAACCAATAAAAAAATGAAATAACTTAAAGGAAATGAAGAGGGTTTTTCCATGCCATTTGCTCTTCCCTTGCCCCTTGACCCAACTATAATTACTCTTACCTGAAATGTTATGGTTTAAAGTACATGTTTGAGGGGACCCACAGCAATATATGGTTTCCCTGAAATTCTGTAGGAACTTAGTTACAAAACTGTTTCAATACTCATCCATCTATGTGATAGCAATGTGATAACATTCTTTATATGTTCAAAATTTTTTTTTAACTTTCATTAAATAAGTAATAAATGTATTCATCCTAGCTCTACCTCTTACTGGTAATGTGATCTTGGGCATACAAGATTCCTCTGTGCCTCAGTTTCCTTATCTTTAAAACAGATATAATAATTTTATCTTCCTCAAAGATCTTTTGTAAAGATAATGCATGGTACAACCTGTGCTATATAAGTATCTGCCATGTTTATTTCTGTTATTGTAAAAAATTATTAAAAGTAGAGAAGCAAAATTAAAAACATATCTATGTCACTCATAATTTGTTACCACGTGTCCAGATTTTTTTGAAGAAAAAATTTTTAAGTGGCTAAGACTTTTCTTTCTTCTTTCCATGAATACATCTGTGTAAGAGACTAAACCACTAATATTTTGAGAACATTACTGGTTCATAAAATGTTAAAAAGAGAGTTGGACATGTGTCCTTACACAGGTTGTCGCATTAGGCTGATCTCACATGAGCTGAAGAGCACTTGGATCACATCAGGAGTAAAAATTTGTGCCCTCTACTAGGGAGTGGGAACCATACACTAGAAAGCTTCTGTCTATTTTAAAATCAAGCAAATAACATGAAAATCAGATGCAAAATAAAGCCCAGATTAACATATAATCACATTAGCAGACTAATTGAGTCAGGAGCTCAGCACTTTGGGTAATACGGTTGCACCCTTCAAAGGGAGAATAAGACAAAGTCCAAATTGTTTATCCATCCTTCTATTTCAATGCAGAGCAGAGGGTCCTGGGACCAGATGTGGCCAGGGTCCCATCCGGACAGTTAGCACAGTATCACTACTCCAGGGGACCTATAAGAGGGGATTAAGGGTCATAGACTGAGTGTGGAAGCCCCCTAAGGCCTGAGGGATTAGCATCTAATGCAGCCAGCTTTTCAGAAAATTGGGCTTAGATGAGGATCTACCTCCTTTATTTATCTTTGTTTTTCAAAAGCCCTAAGACTGAAGGGGTTTCTTTCTTTCTTTCTTTCCACACTTTTTTTTCTTTTTCCTATCCTGAGAAGCTGGGGTGGAGACAGGGGCATTGGATCTACAGGTATTTCAAAGCTCTGAATAAAATGTATTTTCCTTCTATCCACATTTCCTCTGTTCCTTCTGGGCTTTTGTTTTTCTCTCTCTGTTTCCTTTTTCCATTCTCTCCTCCCAGAGGCCTAACCCCAAATATTTTAATTAGAACCAGTGTCTTTATTCTTCTCTGGTTCTGAAAGGAAATAGCAAAATAAGTCCTACATTTTAGCAACTTCAGTTGTTTCGGAGCAGTTGGTACTTATGCTACCTTTGCTCTCAGTCATTCAAAGATTTCTACATAGTGCCTGCTGTATGTACAATAGATCAGACACTTGTGTGCTCCGCTGCCTAAATCATCACAATATATTGCAGAACACTAGAATAAATCAGATTAGAACTTAATGCAATCATATACTAGGTTGACTACAACTCACAGTTTAATTCCTTCAAATTTACTGATAAGTAAGATGAATTTATGAGATATTTAAAAAGATGTTTATGATCCCAGATCTAGTTATTGGATGACAAAGGCATGCCCAGAATTATTCACTCTCACAATTGTTCTCCTTATGTGCAATTATTTCATTTTTCAGTTTCCCTTTTCTATTTTTAATATCTCGTGAAGTTGCAATACTTGTAACTTAGCTGCAGAAAATGTGTTTCATCTGAAAATGGAACATTTTGTCCCCATTTATTTTCTCCCCAAATTTGCATATGCATTATCTAAGGGTGTCAGAAACGTGTGTGAAATATTAATATTTTCAACTTTTTTCTCTGAGGCAAAGGAAAAATACAATAGCAGAAAGTACAGAAAACATTTCTTAGTAAATCTGCAAGCTAACGAGACACATAGGAGTTCCTAGACTAAATTTTAGAGTTAGGGTTCAAAAAACATTTGTATTTACTACTTGTGTGGCAGTAGGCAAGCCCCATACCTAGAATTCAGTTTTCCCCATCTGTAAGCTGTGAGAAGGTGTGAGTCTCTCAGCATGGTTTTGAAACTAAAGAGTGATTGATATACATGTAAAATGGCCAGCACGTGGAAGGCATCAACCAAATAGCTGTCTGTAAACAAATTTATTTATTAAGCTGCCTTGTAATTTGTAGACCTGGCAAAGGGAATTGAAAAGAAGTAGAGCACAACACAAATTATGCTCCAAAGACATCTATAATCTCAAAAAATGGCCAAAATCCAAAATTTAAGTTCACCAGCGGAATTCCAATTTCTGGTTCCATATGTAAGGAGCTTGGAAGTTGACACTCTGACCTAACAAGTAAAAAGCTGGACAGACTGAAAGGTCAACAGCTCTTCTTCGATTCATAAGAGAGAGAAGGACACAAGGCAAACCACTGTCCCCAAGACTGGACACACAGAATACAGGTCATCACGTTTATCAGAGCAGAGGCTCATGAGAGAAGCCACCCCAGGAACCAGTGCCAGGCAGGGAAACCTGAACTGTAATCGACAAGTTGCTGCAGGCTCAGTGTGGACAACTCTGAGGGTTAAAAACTCCAGGGGGACCCTGACATAGGGGGCCCCACACATTTGTGACATTGAACTCTAAATGCTCAACCAGATTCTCACAGTAAACACTGCAGAAAAATCCCCCGTGTTTCTGGCAGTGGGAGAGAAAAGGAATGATTTTGAAATACTTATTCAAGCACTCTGTTCTTCTTAAGGCCTGCCCTCTGGAGAAACTAGTTCACTGAGAGCCTAACTGACCTGCGGATGGCAAATGCCCGACTCCAGCCTTGCTCTAGCTCTTGTGTCCCATCTAAGGCAGGAGGAAAAATTGAGAAACTCTTGTGAAGTTCAGAGTCCAGATGCACAGACTCATTAAAAGACTGGGACCTAATCTCAACACTATAGAACTCTTTCCCTCTCTCCAAACCTCGCCACCACATTTAAGGCCCATTTACAGGAGTTTCTTTTATCTAGTACATGATGTCTGGCTATTAAGAAAAAAAAAATTGCAAGGCATACCAAAAGGTACAGAACACAATTTGAAGAGACAGAGCAAACACCAGAACCAGACATGGCATGGATGTTGGAATGATCAAGTTCATAGACACAGTCACTTTTAAAAGTGTCACCAAAATCTTCTTATGGAGTGTTACATATTTATATAACTTGTTACCAAGTTATATAAATATCTAACACTATGCTACACACCTGAAATTTATAATATTGAATGTCAACTAACTGAAAATTAAAAAAAATTAAAAATAAAAAAAAGTGACATCAGGATCTAGTCTTGGAATGAAAAGCAGAAGATGCTGCTCAGTTCTTCAAGGAGATTTATGGAGAGACATATATAACTGCAAAATATGTGATATTTGCTCCTATGAAGTATTCACGCAGCACTACATGGCAGAGAGAGAGGAAGTTTGTATAAAGGGAAGACAGACTGTTATAAAAACATTTAAGCTGCACCTTAAGGGGTAAGAGTAGAGAGAGGCATCCCAAACAATGGGAATGGCAAGGCAAAAGACAAGCTTGGAAGTACCTGGGGTGTCCTGGGGACAAGGAATATTCTAAGAGATCAGTGTAATATTGGTGGTATGTACAGAGGGGGCTGGTTAAGGATGAGGTCAGATAAACCATGACCAAGTACTGCAGTGCCATTGTAAGGTGCTTGGACCTAATCCTGCTGGTGCTAGGTCATCACTGGTGTTTTTAAACAGAAGTGACAAGATTTACTGTCGGTGGCTGCTATGCTGGCTCAAGGAATGGCCTATTTTGGTGAAGGTGATCTTAACAAGCCAGTGTATCCTGGAGGAGTTTTTGTTCAGTTTTTTAGGGAGGTATGTTTTCTCTGAAGTGGGTTCCGGGAGACTGAGATTACTCGGGGCCTATTTGATGAACGGGGAGTGGGTGGGAGGCAGGGGTGTCTGGTCCACGTTCTGTTTCCAGAACTGGACTCCTTTCCTACCCCTCCCAGGCCCATGAGAAACTTTTCAAGGTGCCAGTCTTGTATTCATACCCCATCTGTCACGATCTCAGTTGTAGTCCTGACTCTCATTAGAGCGGTGGGCAGCCCCTTTCAGGCCCCCCCCCCCCCACCTCCCTCTCACCCAGCCTCCACACCCAAACAATCGGACTGAGTCCTGGTGATTGTTTCCAATGGAAATCAGTCATGTGGAGCCCCAGGGGGGATAGTTCGGCTCTCTTGTATTCATTTTCTTCCAGTGAGGACTGGTATTGGGGAGGGCACTTTCTAGCCCTTCACTTATGCCTGACAGGGAATGATACAGGAACATAGAATGAGGACCAAGAGGGACTGAGAGTAGTTTAGGGGGAAAAAGGGTAGGAGAGTAGCAACAGAATTGCTTGCCTAGGGCACAGGCAGTTTTGTTTGTCAACTTCAGATTTCTACAGTTCTAAGAACTGAGAGAGGCCACTTCATTTCCAAACTGGCCTAAATATTAGAAGGTTACTCATATGAGGATATAAGCATGAAAGTAGGATAAAGAGACACCTCATTTGTTCTACTATGACATCAAGAACTGCACAAAGCAAACAGGACATCATGTAATTTTGCAGCTCATTTGTTTATCTTTGTTCTGAGTGGCAGTGCTGGATGAAATCTGTTTTTTTTTTCCATTAAATTGCTTAGTTACCTGTGATGTGCAAAGAGCCGGAATGGTGGTGGCTGTTTTGCAGACAAAACTTCTGCAGATTTGACAACTGTGTTTAGACTCTGTCTGTGTATTTGCTTCCGGCACTCCCATATTACCGTCATGCTAAATGAGAATTACCTTCTAATTAGCCATCTTTCTCCCTCTCCCTCTCTCTCATCTGTATCTACATCTATCTCCTGAATATTTTGTTATTTTTTCAAATTTTGCTAGATGTACCTTGTCCATAGCTTTACTTTCTACTATTCCATCCCAAGATTTTGCAAAGAAAACAAACATAAATTATCATGTAACTATTGTCTTTTGAATCCCAAATTGATGCATTTATTAGGGAAAAATTTGATAATATGAAATCATGGATATGCTTGACAATCTGAGACATTTGTGTAAATATGAGACTGAGATAGGCCGAGGGCCCAGGTGTTCTCCCCAAGGGGCAATAAGCATGGATAATGGGGGTTGGGAGTTGGATCAGAGGGACAGACCCAGACAGCTGAGGTTTTTATTTGATTTTCAATATTTGATTTGATTTGAGAAACTTGATTCTTAGGCATAGAATAACTGTCCCTTTTTTTTTTTTAACTCTGCTTAGTGTTCACTTTTTGACAGCATCTTATTCGAACACTTCCTCTTTTTTTAGAAATTTAAGGGATTACCCAATTCTTACTGAATTAAGTAATGATATTGATAATAGTCTGACATTCAGAGCCTCCAAAAAACAGTCTTAATCTACCATCCTAATTATTTATCCAAATATGTCTTGGTAATGAACTCTATACACTTGCCGAACCAGACAGTATTTTTTTTCCGTTGATGCAGACTCTGCCTTTGGACTTTCCTAGCACAGTGCTCTGACTCCTGTGAATCACCCTGTCCCCATGCTGTGGTTGTCTTTTCTCTTTCCTCTAACAAACCTATCTAAAGTGTGCCTTACTTCTTTTGTTTTTAATTGAATTTATTGGGGTGACACTGGTTAATAAAATTATGTAAGTTTCATATGTACAGTTCTATAAAACTTCATCTGTATATCGTATTGTGTGTTCACCACCCCAAGTCAAGTCTCCTTCTATCACCATTTATCCCCCTATACCTTCTTCTACCTCTCCCATCTCCCTTTTCCTCTGGTAATCACCATGCTGTTGTTTGTACCTATGAGTTTTGTTTTGTTTTGTTTTTGCTTAATTGCTCCACCTTTTTCATCTAGCCACACAACCATTCTCCCTTCTCACAGTTGTCAGTCTCTTTTTTCTATCTATGAGTCTATTACTATTTTGCTTGTTAGTCTATTTTGTTCATTAGATTTCACATAGTAGTGAAATCACATGGTATTTGTCTTTCTCTGATTGGCTTATTTCACTTAGCATTATGCTCTCCATGTCTATCATTGCTGCCACAAAGGGTAAGATTTCCTTCTTTTTTTTATTTTTTATTTTTATTTATTTATTTTTTAACTATATTTTATTGATTACGCTGTTACAGTTGTCCCACTTTCTCTCCCTTCTTGCCCCCCACGCCCTTACCCCCCTTTCCCCTCCCTTTAGTTTTGTCCATAGGTCATACACATAAGTCCTTCTGCTCCTGCACTTCCTATATTATTCTTAACCTCCCCCTGTCTGTTGTCTACCTACCATTTATGCTACTTGTTCTGTGCCCCATTCCCACCCTCTCCCCCTACCACTCCCCTGTTGATATTCCTCCATACCTCATATAACTCCCTTTAACATTTCATACAATAAAGGCTGGGTGGTGATGAACTTCTTGAACTTGACCCTATCTGAGAAGCACTTTCTCTGCCCTTCCATTCTAAATGAAATCTTTGCTGGATAGAGTATTCTTGGATGTAGGTCCTTGCCTTTCATGACTTGGAATACTTCTGTCCAGCCTCTTCTTGCCTGTAAGGCCTCTTTTGAGAAATCAGCTGTCAGTCTTATGGGCATTCCTTTGTAGGTAACTGTCTCCTTTTCTCTTGCTGCTTCTAGGATCCTTTCCTTATTTTTGATCTTGGGTAATGTAATTATGATGTGTCTTGGTGTGTTCCTCTTTGGGTCCAACTTCTTTGGGACTCTCTGAGCTTCCTCGACTTCCTGAAAGTCTATTTCCTTCACCAGCTTCGGGAAATTCTCCATCATTATGTGTTCAAATAAGTTTTCAATTCCTTGGATTTCTTCTTCTCCTTCTGGCAGCCCTATTATCCATATGTTGGGACATTTACAGATGTCCTGGAGGTTTCTGAGCCCCTCCTCCGTTTTTTGAATTCTTGTTTCGTCATTCTTTTCTGGTTGGATGTTTTTTTCTTTCTGCTGGTCCACTCCGTTGATTTGAGTCCCAGTTTCCTTCTTATCTCTATTGGTTCCCTGCAGATCTCTCCTCATTTGTTCAAGCAATTTCGATAATTTTTTGTCGAATTCTGTTAGCATCCTTATTACTAGGGTTTTAAACTGTGCATCTGATAGGTTGTCTATCTCTTGGTTGGTTAGCTCTGGAGCTTTGATCTGTTCCTTTCTTTGGGCCATTTTTTTTTCCCTCGGTGAGCCTGTTACTGTAAGGGGGGCAGAGCCTTGGGGTTCCCCTGGGCAGGGAAACTCACATTAGTGGTGCTGTGATGTAGCCTGTGGGGGCGGGACCTGAGAGCACAATGGCGCCTTCTCCGCTCTCCGCACCCACACCGCCTTGCACAAGCAATTTGAGCCCCTCTGTGCCAGCTCCGGGGGTCGCTCCGGGGTCGGTGGACGGGCTGCACAGCTCCAATCCCCCGTGGGCCTCCCCAGCGAACTCTCCTGTGAGGCCAGGAGTTCCTCCCTCTACCGACTCCACCCCCACAGGTGCTTTCAATCTGCACCGATGGGTTGCGCCCTGCTTTCTCTCCCGGTCCGTCTGCCCTCGAATGTGGACCTGCCCGGTCCACCAGTCTTGGCCCCGCTGGGTCTGGATGAGCTGGGCGCTGGCCGTGCTTTGGTCAGGCCCCCCATCTGGTTGTGCTGCAGTCCTGCTGGAACTGCCCCTCCAACCGCGGTCCTGTCGTCTGCTCACCAGCTCGCCCCGGGGTCGCCGAGCGCTCTCCCTCTGCCCTGCTCCTCCCGGCTCACCAGACTGGATGAATGTATCTTCTTTAATTCCTTGGTTGTCGGGCTTCCTCTCAATTCGATTTTCTGTCAGATCTAGCTGTTTTTGGTTGTGTAAATTTCTGATTTTTTTCCTTGTTTGGTTGTGTGAAGCGGCACAGCGCATTCACCTATGCCGCCACCTTAGGAAGTCTCCTCCATCTGAGAGTTCCTTCTTTTTTATAGCTGAGTAGTATTCCATTGTGTAAATGTACCACAGCTTTTTAAAAAATATATTTTATTTATTTATTTTTAGAGAGAGGAAGGGAAGGAGAAAGAGAGAAAGAGAAACGTCAATGTGTGGTTGCCTCCCGAGGGCCCCCCCACTGGGGACCTGGCCTGCAACCCATATATGTGCCCTAACTGGGAATTGAACTGGCCATCCTTTGGTTCACAGGCCAGCACTTAATCCACTGAGCCACACCAGCCAGGGCTATACCACAGATTTTTTATTTACTCATCTATTGATGAACATTTAGGCTGTTCTTTCATAGTTTAGCTATTGTAAATAACACTGTAATGAACAGAGGGATGCATATATTCTTTTGAATTAGTGTTTCAGGTTTCTTCAGATATATTCCCAGAAGAGGAATTGCTAGGTCAGAATGCAGTTCTATTTTTAATTTTTTGATATAACTCTATAATGTTTTTCACAGTGGCTGCACCAGTCTGCATTCCCAGCAAACAGTTCACAAGGGTTCCCTTTTCTCCATATCCATGGTCAACATCATATTTAATGGGTAAAAACTATAAGCATTTTCCTTACGATCAGGAACAAGACAGGGACATCTGCTTTTACCACTGTTATTCAATATAGTACTGGAAATCCTAGCCACAGTGATCAGATAAGAGGAAGAAATAAGAGGCATTCAAATCGGAAAGGAAAAAGTAAAACTGTCATTAAAGAGAGAAAAGTTGGAGGTATTACAATACTTGATATCAAACTACACTATAATGCCATAGCAATCAAAACAGCATGATACTTGCATAAAAACAGACACACAGATCAATGAAACAAAATAGAGATTTCAGAAATAAACCCATGCTTTTATGGTCAATTACTATTTTTCAAAGGAGGCAAAAACATACAATGGGATAAAGACAGTCTCTACGATAAAGGGTATTGGGAAAACTGGACAGATGCATAAAAAAATGAACTTACACCATACACAAGAATAAACTAAAAATGGCGCAAGGACTTGAATATTAGACTTGAAACCATCAAAATTCTAGAAGAAAACATAAGCAATAAAATCTCAGACATTGCTCGTAGCACTATGTTTTTTAAATATATTTCCTCAGGCAAGGGAAGCAGAAGAAAAATAAACAAATGGGACTATAACAAACTAAAAAGTTTTTGCAAAGCCAAGGAAACCATAAAAAAAAGAAAAGATAACTCACTTAGGGAGAATATATTTGTCAATGATACATTTGATAAGGGGTTAATATCCAAAATTTATGAAGAACTTATACAACTCAACACCAAAAAACCCCAAACAATCCAATTAAAAAATTGGCAAAGAACCTGAATAGACACTTCTCCAAAGAGGACATACAGATGGCCAATAGACATGAAAAGATGCTCAATGCCACTAATCATCAGAGAAATGCAAATTAAAACCACAATGACATATCACCTCACACTTCTCAGAATGGCTTTCATGAAAAAAATCAACAAACAGCAAGTGTTGGCATGCCTTATTTCTTGAAATCAGGCAGATGGGATTCACCTCCATTGTGTAAGTCTTCATGACAGACTTACCTCATTGGTGTTATTTTGAGCTTTTTTATTAACTTTTTAAAAGCCACTTTTATCATTTCCCCAACTGTAGTCCAGATCCTCATTAGAGCAGTGGGGGGCCTCTTCTTATTCTCACCCTCGCCCCACCCCCCCCGCCCACCCGCTCTCCATGCCTGAAAACTCTCAGCTCTCCACCACTCGCAGTAATTGGAGGAAAGGTAAGATATTGTCTAGGTTTTAAATATTATATATGAATACAGTATAAATGTAGTGTGAATTTCAATACATTTCATCTTCCAACCTTGGATCTCAATTTATTCATATGTAAAGTTAAAGGTTTTTGATTCAGTGATCTTTAACGTGTATTGATTGATTGGTTGATTGGTAAAGTGCTACAGATTCTATATCCTTTCTAACTCCAGTAAGAGCATAATTTATGGTTATTGGAGGGCTAGAACTAGCCTTTAAAAAGAGTGTCTTACTTAGAATCTGTCCTGTAAATATTTGTTTATTTGAATTATAAACAAATGTCTAGAGTTTACTTTGTGAAGTTCAAACCAAGCCTCTTTTTCCCTATGTAGAAATCCTGCTGTGACTGCAGCATGCCGTGCCTGGGCCTGGGTCACAGCTTGCTGAGAGCTCAGCCTTCCAGAGAGGGCTGCAGATGCTGGGAGGGTGACAGATGGCTCAGCAGCAGCAACAGTTCGAGGAAGGAGTCACTGAGGGGAATTGGAGAAGGGCGTGTGTCAGGCCTTCCTAAGAGGCAGAAGAAAAGACCCAAGGGGACTATGAAGACCTGAGTTTGTTTTATAGACAGGCTTTTGTGAATTTGTGCTAAGGCAACAAATGCAAAATAAAAAACTTCTTCTTTGGGCAAAGACTGATTTTCCACTCTTCCACCATCTTCAGAAACCTCCCACAGGTCACTCTGCCCCTGTTGCCTCCTCTTGGTCAGCCTCTTTTTGTAACTTCAGACAGGGTTCTTTTCTGATCCAGCTGGATCTCGGAAAGGGTCAACACTTCTCTCAGACCCAAGGCTAAGGCCCTAACCTGACACCCAAGCTCTGAGGTAAGAGTTCTAGAATGCTGAACTTTCTGGGTGAGAAGGATGCTAAGGGATCCCTGAGATTTGAACGTCTGAGAGTCCGAGGCCCTGAAATGGCAGGAATGACCAGGGTATCAACGGAAAAGGGATCTGCTATTATTTTGTTTCCAAGTCTACTTCTGGGCAAGTGATTAAATCTCAGGCTTAATCCTCTGCTGTTAAGTCTGTTCAGCCACGTGCGGTCCTGGGGCTGACCCCTCCCTATGGGGCCATTAACTGGAAATCCTGAATCTTCCAAGCCTGTTAACACCAGCAAGGTCAGGATTAGACTGGCTGTGCGCCTAGTGGCTGTGGAGGAGATCAGCAGTTTGGAAGGCTCTATTCCTCAGTCACCTGTTCTTCAAAATGTAGGGGCAAAACAGGAAGGAGTGCCACCTAGAGGCCAATCATCCACCCCACCCGCACCAGACTGAATCCAATGGCTTGTAACACTTTTCTTTTAGGCAAGTTCTTCTAAGCACCAATCACGTCACTTTTGGAAAAAGCTAAACCTATTAATTTTATTCAGCATGCTAGGGATTCGTTTCAGCATCTTTCTCTGAGAGAGAGTGATAAAGTTGGTGATTGTGCAGTCAAAGAATTGGGCTTGAGTGTGGCTTGGTCAAATCGCTAAATTTGTCAAATATCCATTTCCAGATTGGTATAATGGAGATGATGTTTTCTGCCTTACATAATGATTACAGTTAGTGCTCAGTGTTTTCCAGTTTATGAAAGTATTTTACAAAAGTTACAACTTACATCATGTATAATGCTATGGTAGATGATCAAGAGAGATTATTAGTATGAAAATGTAGATTTACTGATAGGAGGATCCATATACTTAGGGATCTTAATCCTAACATAATTCTGAGGGAGACGTAATGGGTTCTACCCACTTCTTAGCTGGCAGGTTTGAGACACAGAATAAGAAAGAACCCCAAACAAGTCAGGGTTAAAATGAAGTTAGACTGTGCTTTTTTTTCTCTTTGACCTCTGGGGACTTTCTACCAGATCACACTCTTTTTCAATCGCTCTAATATGTACTCACTCATCAAGTGATAGGGTAACACTTATTTTTTGAACATGCCTGAGCCCAAAGTGGGAATTCAATTATCCTTTGACCTCAGAGAAGTAGAGATGGCTTATTTCCTCACCCCGTAACACCCCCTCCATCAAGGGTCTTTAAAAAGACAAACTATTTTAAGTCCTAAGGGAGGTGAGGGGTAAAAAAACATTGTACATGAAGGTGTTCTGGCCACTGAGATAACTATGGGGTAATTTACAATTGTCATTAAAATTTAAAACCCAACAGCAATTCTAAGAGAGAATGTGATAAAAGAAACAGAATTACATTACAAAGGGAAAGACACAGAAGAATTTTCTGACATGAATTGTCAAATATTGGAAGAAGTGCTGAATGGCGCTTCTGCAATTTCCTTCCCAACCATTTTTGGTCCTTAAGGGGCAAATGAAACATGTTTAGTAATTATTAGTGCTAAATATTTTATCTATCTAATTAAACTTATCACAACTGTCTGGCATAATTATAATCATCCTTATTTTATATGAGTCAACTGACTCATAGAGAGACTTAAAGCAAAAAATGCTACTTTAGCTGACACAGCCATTTCAGTGGAACAGGTGCAGATGTGCAGACAGACAGCCTGACTCTGTCTTTCTTTTCTCACGATACTATGTTGATGTGCTTTACGTACCCATGAAATATGACAAACACCCAGGCCTTCGCTGTCCAGTACAGTTGCCACTAGTCACGTGCAGATATTTAAATTTAAATTAATTAAAATGGGATAAGATGAAAAACTTAGTTCCTCAGTCACATAAACCATATTTCAAATGTTCAGTAGTCACATGTGGCCAGTGGCTGCTATGTTGGACAGAGCAGATGTAGAACATTTCCATTAATGCAGAAAGTTCTGGACAGATCAAGGTCTTCTCCAGATGAGAAAGAGTGTAGTAGAGCAAGTGAGGACATAGGCTCTAAGAGTCAACAGATTTGGGCTCGAAACCTGCCCTTCTCACTTTCGAGGGTGAGATCTTGAGTAAGTTACTTATATTCTTTAAGCCTCAACTCAGGACACGGGTGTGAAGCGTGAGTACAATAGAAGTTTTTCCCCTAAAGGGTTATTGTAAGATTCAAATAGCATAATTCCAAGGAATTGGTTAAGTACTTGGAAACAGTTAGTTATTGTTATACACATTTTATTTATTAAAATGGTGCATACACGTTAGATTTATTGGAGTTACAAAATAAACCATGCAGGTGTGGAGCTTCCCTAAAGCAGATGCAGTAAAGATGTTATCCAGGAATCTTGTTTGTGCATATATTTGCTCCTCCATTCAGTGTAGTTCCTCACACACAGCAGTTCTGTGTTGTATTGGCTGAACTGAATGAGAGATAGCAGGAGAGAGAAAAGGCGACGGTCAGGTGCTCCTTCCAGCCCATTACTCTGTCCATCACACCACAAATTCCAGTCCCATCTGGAGGAGCCAGGGTGACCCACCTTCCTGGGTTCCCCAGTGCAGGACTCTCTCTGTTTTAGAACTGTAAGTCCTGCATTCTGGGAAAGCCCTCAGGACCAGACAAACCAGGAAGGTTTGTCACCCAACTGTGCTTAGCCTGAAGGAGAATCTGATTATAAAGTCAACTTGAAGGTTTATCTATTTCTGTAGCCTAATATTACCTTAATATGAGTGACATCCATTCATGTTATAGTTAAACGAAGTTCAGCAAAAGATTAAATAAGCCTTTTGATATCAGAATCTCTTCCCTTTTGCTATGGGGAGGTTAGAAAATGGGAAGATGCTGAAGGGAGATGGACAGGTCAGGGAGAGCTGGAAACCGAGAAAGAGGAGAAGGACCCCTGCTGGTCCCCTCTCCCCCAAACTGCTTGCCTTTCAGTTTCCATACCTTGTTCTATAGTACTGTTTCCTCTCAGATATAACAATCGTCCAGAGGCATGGGGTAGAGAAAGGACACGTTGAAGGTTTTTTATACTGTTAGGGAGTATACCCTGAGTACCAGGAGACAAGGTTCTGACCCCAGTTCTGCCACTAACTGTTTGGCTTTGAATAAATGCCTTAATTTTTCAGAGATTTGGTTTCCTTTTGGGAGATAAAGGGAAAGATGGACTAAACTGATCCTGAAGGTCATCAAGGAACTTGTATAAAGGACCCATGTACAAAGCCAAAGAGGGGAAGGATTGAGGGTGGGGCAGGGGAAAGTGGTGGTGGGAAAATGGAGACAACCGTACTCGAACAACAATTAAGAAATAAAGTAAATCTAAAAGTTATGATTTAATGAGAACATATCACCCAAAATTTTCTTGCTGACCTCTAACAAATCCAAGTATGGGGATGTGCTGCCACCTTGTGGTACTTTGGGTAGTCTGTATGAACTAGTTTGGAAAGACATTTATTTTAATATTATTTTCTCCTACAGGAATACAGATACTTGCTTAACATTTGGAACCTTTAGGCTGTAATACTCCATGCTTGAGCTTGTTTCTACTGAATGATTCTTTAAGTGATCACACATGACATATATATATATATATACACACGCACACACATATGTATATATACATGAAATTTAAAAACAATAATTATGAAGATTAACCCATTTCATGAATTTAGGAGATTTAAAGTCAGTCATTTCTTTTTAAAAATTTTATATATTTATTTTTAGAGAGAGGAGAAGGGAGGGAGAAAGAGAGGGAGAGAAAGTATAGATTAAAGCACTTTAGAAATACACATGGTGTGGCACAAATAATGCTCCATTTTTATTACAAAATCTTTTATCACAAAATCATAAACATGTAATTCTGTAACATAACAATATCATACTCAAGCACACCCTGTGACATTTTAGGCAAATGTTCAAATGAAAATTGTAAATTATTACACCCATATTATTATCCAACCACTTCTGCTGGACTCTGTATTTGGAATATATTTATTCATATCACTTTTTTCTCATTTCTCTCTTCTTCAAAGTCTAATAAAGTTGAAGTGGGGCTCTGGGGAAGACAGAAAACCATAGCTGTCCTTCAAGTCTGGGTCTTGGTCCTTGGGGCCCCAATGGCTCCATTCAAAGGAATAAATACTACAGATGTTTTGCTCTGTGTAATGTCACTGTGTCTTAAAAACTCCTCAATCTTGAGCAAATTTGGCTGCTTTCAGTTAGTAGCAATTGACTAATTTGTGTAGGGGAGGTTTTTGAGTTTGGAAGAGCCATTGGCCACTTAATCGTTCAATCAAATATGATAAAATTACTCCTTTGAACTATAAAACAGGAAGAGAAGTGGTAGCTAGAGTGTGAGATTAGGTCAGCAGGTATTTTGGGACGGCCTGATGTCACTTTATTCTGACTGATACCACATGTGGGGTAGGAGCTAGTGAGAGAGGAAAAAGGAGAAATTCCAAGGAGCAGCAAGTCAAGACAGAGTAAGCCCATGTTCATTAGTTTCTGCCAAGACAACCTTTCATTATCTCTGTTTTAATTCTTAAAGCAACTAAATAGTTCAACACTATAGAAAGTACTAAAAATAGTATAATAGCCACTATGAACTACCTCAATTTAGCAGATTTAACATTTTTTCATATTAGCTCCAGAGTTCTCTGTTCTGAAATTTGGACAATAAAATAGTTATATCACTAAAATCTTATATCTCTGTTATTTCACCTTCTCTTCCATGAATAGATTTTTACTTCTGCTGTTTATGTTTAGATCCACAGATAATACATAATATATTTAGTATGATTAACAGTTTGTAAGTATATCCTTTTCGTCATTCAGCATTACATTTGCAAGATGTACACATCTTCATGTAATGTGAGGTCTGTCCAGAAAAAGTACAGCCATTGTTAATATATGAAAATGGTTCACGTGATATTAGTGTAAACTGGCAGCCAAGGAGAGTGGACTAGAATGTATATGTGTGAACAATGACGACTCCACTGTACTGGTCAGGGGGTGGTAGATGCCATTAAGTGAGCATGTGCACTGCGTGGCTGCTGCATTCAAAACGACTGAGTGAGTAGACCAATGAATCTGCATGATTTTTTTTGGCAAAACATCAAATCACCCAGGTGACTCAGCCCCTGTATAGCCCAGATTTGGCACTCTGTGCCTTCTGGATTTTCCCAAAACTCAAATCACGTTTGAAAGGGAAGAGATTTCAGGCTGTTGATGAGATTCAGGGACTATGACAGGGCAACTGATGGTCATTCCAACAAAGGATTTTTCAGAGTGTTTTGAAAAGTGGAAGAGACTCTTTGAGAACTGTGTGAGGACCCAAGGTGCCTACTTTGAAGGGGACTGGGGTATCATTGTCCTATGTACAATGTTTCTTGTATTTTGTGTATTCAATAAATGTCTCTATTTTTCAAATTACATGACTGGACAGACCTAGTACATATATACTGTACAATCATTTAATATCTATAAAATATAGATTGATACATCACTTATACAATATCATATTGATTAGAAATTTTTTCATTTTTTAAATTATAAAGGCATTCATTTGCTAAGTGCCCATCAGTAACTGAATGCCTTTTCATAAGGAACTAAGCAACCCTGCAACCTGAGCTGGCCACCTAAACCAGGCATTTTAAACTGAATCACAGGATGGGCATTTCCAGAAGTAATCTATCAATGAAGTTTATTTTTTAAGTGAGACTAGAAACTGACTGACTCTGAAATCATAAGCAATTTCTATTAGCAGATTATTCACAATAGCCAAGTGCTGGAAGCAACCTAAGTGCCCATCAGTAAATGAGTGGATAAAAAACTATGGTACATTTACACAATGGAATACTATGCAGTAGAAAGAAAGAAGGAGCTCCTGCCCTTTGCAACAGCATGGATGGAACTGGAGAACATTATGAAAAAGTGAAACAGCCAAGCAGTGAAAGAGAAATACCATATGATCTCACCTATAAGTGGAACCTACTCAACAAAACAAGCAAGCAAAATACAACCAGAGACATTGAAATAAGAAACAATCTGACAGTAACCAGAGAGGAGGAGGGAGAGGGATAACAGAGGATAATGGGGGGGGGCATCAAGGAACATGTATGAAGGACACATGGACAAGCCAAAGGGGGTGGGTTCGAGGGTGGGAGCAGGAATGGGTGGGGTAGGGGGATGTGGTGAGGGGAAAATGGAGACAATTGTACTTGAACAACAATAAAAAAGAGAACAAAAAGGAAAAGGCATTTAGACTCCACCTGAGACATTTTCTCAAAATAATATTTGATTTTTGAGGATGACAAACTTTTATTAAAAAAAAATCTAAGATTTTTTTCTTTGACATGTTATTAGGGCATGTTATTGACTCCATGGAACATATTGATCTGCTACTAAAAGTTGTAGCTCCATTTGGTTTACTAGACCAGAAGAGCCAAGTAGCAGGGCTGTACCATGTAGTTAGCTTGTTAAAAAAAAATCTAGGTAGGTCAAATGCTTTTTTTCTTTATACCATTTAGGAAAGACTACCAGAGGCAGTTTGCTTTCAGCTGGAAAGGCCAGCAATACATTTTCAATACTCTGTCCTTTCTCAGGAGTATATCAACTCTCCAACCCTATGTCAGGGATCTTGAGTGCTTTCCATTTCCATAATATATCACACTGGTCCATTACCTATATTACACGATACTGATTGGATGTAGCAATAAAGAAGCAGCAACTACTCTAGACTTATTGGTAGCACATTTGCATGGCATAGGGTGGACAATAGATTCAGCTAAATTTCAGGGGGCTTCTCTCTTAGTGAAAGTTCTAAGGGTCCAGTAGTGTGGAACATACCAAGATATCTCTTCTAAGGTGAAGGATAAGTTGTTGCATCTGGTTTCCCTTAAAACCAAAAAAGAGGCACAACACCTAGTGGGCCGTTTTGGATCTTGGAGTCAACATATTCCTTATTTGGATTGTTACTCTGGCACATTTACAGAGTGAACCAAAAATCAGCTGGTTTTGGGTGGGATCCTGAACAAAAGAAGGCTCTGCAACAGGTACAGGCTGTTTGCACAAGCTGCTCTGCCTGTTGAACTGTATGATCCAGCCGATTCAATGATGCTTGAAATGTGAGTGGCAGATGGAGATACTCTTTGGAGACTTTGGCAAGTCTCTGAATGTGAATCACAGTGCAGACCTTTATGCTTTTGAAACAAAGCCCTACTGTCCTCTGCAGTTAGCCACTTTCCTTTTGAGAAAGAGCTCATGATCTGTTACTGAGCCTTCTCAGGGACTGAACACTTGATGATGGGCCTCCAAGTTACCATGCGCTGTGAATCACCCATCATGAACTGGATTTTTATCTGACTCACTAAGTCATAAAGTTGGGCATGCACAGCAGTCCTCCATCATCAAATGGAAGCGGAATATATGTGATCAGTCTCAAGGAGGTCCTGAAGACACAAGTAAGTAACATGGAGAAGTGGCCCAAATGACCATAGTTTCCACTCCTGCTGCACTGCCTTCTTTTCTCCCAGCCTGCACCTATGGCTTCATAGGGAGTTCTCTATGATCAATTGACAGAGGAAAAAAAGACTTGGGTTTGGTTTACAGATGGCTCAGCACCTGAAATTGAATGGCTGCTGCACTACACTCCCTTTCCAGGACATACTTGAAGGACAGTGGTGAAGGGAAATTTTCTCAATGAGCAGAACTTCCAAGAGTGTACCTGTTCATTCACTTTGCTTGGAAAGGAAAGGGCCAGTCATGCAATCACACACAGATTCATAGGCTGAGGCCAATGGTTCAATGGATGATAAGGTACTTGGAAGAAACATGATTGGAAAATTTGTGACAAACTTTGGGAAGAGGTATGTGGATAGACCTCTTTGAATGAGCAAAAACCATGAAGATACTTATGTCCCATGTGACTGTTCACCAAAGGATGACCTCAGCAAAGGACAAATTTAATAATCAAGAAAACAGCATGACCTGTTCCGTGGATACCCGTCAGCATCTTTTCCTAGCCACCCCTGTCTTTGCCCAATGAGCTCATGAACAAAGTGACCAAGGTGGCAGGGATGGAGGTTATGCATGGGCTCAACAACGGTCTTCTACTCACCCAGGCTGACATTACAGCCACTGCTGAGAGCTCAAACTGCCAGTAGCAGACACTAAGACTGAGTTCCCAGTATGGTCCCTTTCCCTGGGGTGATTAGTCAGCTACCTGGTGGCAGGTTGGTGGTGATACAGGACTGTTCCCTCTATGAAAGGAACAGAATTTTGTTCTTACTGGACTAGATATTCTATATATAGATTGTTATTCCCTGAATGCAATGCTTTTGCACAAACTACCATCCATGAAGAAGGAGAATGCCTTGTATTCCACACACCATTGCTTCTGATCAGTAAACTCACTTCACAGCAAAAGGAGTGCAGCAACACACCTATACTCATGGAATTTCCTGTCTTAACATATTTCCCATCATTCTGAAGCAGCTGGTTTGATAAAATGGTAGAATGACCGTTTGAAGACCTAGTTACAGCACTGAATAGGAGATAACACCTTGGAGAGCTGGGGCAAAGTTTTCCAGAAGGCTGTATATGCTCAGAATCAGCATCCAATATATGGTGTTATTTCTTCCACAGCCAGGATTCACTGGTCCAAGAACCAATGGGAGGAAACGAGAGTGGCATCACTCATTTTTACCCCTAGGAACCCACTAGCAAAGTTTTTGCCTTCTTTTCCTGCAGCCATGTAATCTATTGGCCTAGAGGTCTCCAGTGGAATGGCATGTTCAGGTTTCTCCTGTGGTCTTGGACCTTGGCAGAAACTTGATTGGGCCCCAAGATTCTGTGCAAGAAGCTAGAATTGCTGTTGGGAGCCTTGGATTTTCCCTAAAGCTATGGATTCATGGCCCATGCATGTACAGTTCTCTCCCTTGTTCTGAGGTCCTGCAGCTGCACAGCCTCTGGGCTAGAATTCTTTTCCTGCACATACCTGACCCACTGAGGAGAAGCTCTACTGCACTGTGACTCTGAGTTAAGGGTCCAAGGCATCTGCGAGGACTGGGGTTTGCTTGATAGCTGACATGAGCCATACTCCTTAGAGACAAATCTGACACCAGGGTCCTCCAGGACTCCGGGCACTCAGCTGTTTCTCATTTCAAGATTCCTCTGCTGGCTGCAGTAGAACTCCCTAGAGCCCTCGAGATTGGACTTCCTCTGGGAAGGCTTGGGCAGCTGTTCCTCAGGCCTGAATTTGACATTCTCTGAGCACATGCAGCTCATCCTCTCCCTGCTCCTATGGGTCTGCACTTACTGCCCCACATTCCCCAAGCCACATAGAGCACCCTGTGAGCTCCAACTGCAACCTGTTTACCTTCCTGGGAAACCCCACACTTCACCTACTTTGACCAGGCCCTGGACTGTGGGCATTCTCCATAGTATTTTTTTTAAGGTGAATAATTTTAAGATGACCTTGATTTTTTTACACCCTAGCAATATTAACCCTTTGAATCACCAAACTAAAATAACAACAAACAAACAAAATATTATACCTATGGTTTTATTCATTATCCCTTGAGGGTTCTTTAATAGTATGAAATGCCTTGATTTCCTAGAAGTGCTAACCTAGGAATTATTATGATAAAATGATGGCACAACAGGGCATAATTTAAAAAGAAATGCTAGAAACCTTTCAGAGCCCACTTATTCTTGAATCTGGATTTGCAAATACCTATGTGGGTTATGAAGTGGTTTCCTTTCTAAACATCAACAATCATAAACAAATCATGTAAAGTTGTTGTCTTTGTTCTTGTTTTGTCAGAAAGAAAATAATTTCACTTGTCAGTTATTCCATGTAGCTTCAGATATGTTTTCTCCCTTGTAATTATAATTCTTGAAACATTTTCTCTATTCAACTATATTAAAGTTCATCTTTGAAGTTATCTATGAAATTATAAATGAAGTTATTTTTAAAATTATACAATGAAATATTATAGCTCAGAACTAGAATTTACTTTCTCATACTTTGATAAACACATGAAAAGGATAATACCAATAAGTGTGATACTCAATTCTAGGTATATTTTATCCCTACCTATATTTTAAAGAAAATATACATTCTTTTTTAAAAAAACTTTTTATTTATTTATTTTTAGAGAGAGGGGAAGGGACAGAGAAAGAGAGGGAGAGAGCATCAGTGTGTGGTTGACTCTCATGTGGCCCCCACTGGGGACCTGGCCTGCAACCCAGGCATGTGCCCTGACTGGGAATCAAACCAGAGACCCTTTGGTTTGCAGTCCGTGCTCAATCTACTGAACTACACCAGCCAGGGCCAAAAGAAAATATCCATTCTACAACTTACATTCCTACCAACAGTGCAGAAGGGTTCTTTTGTCTCCATATTCTTACCAGCACATATTATCTCTTGTATTTTTGATGATAACCATTCTAGCATGCTTGAGGAGATATCTCATTCTGGTTTTGATGTGCATTTCTCTGATGACTAGTGATGTTGATCTGTTTTTCATGTACTTTTGGCTTATTATATAGCTTCTTTGAAGAAATGTCTATTCAGGTCCTTTACCCATATTTTAATTGAGCTACTTGTTTTACTGTTGATGTGTATGAGTTCTTTATATATTCTGGATATTGGCCCCTTATCAGATATATGACTTGAAAAATTTTTTGCTATTCCATAGGTTGTCTTTTCACTTTGTTGATGGCTTCTTTTGCTGTGCAACTAAGGAGCTTCTGCACAGCAATAAACCAAACCAAACCAAAACCAAAACAAAACAACACAAAACAAAAAACCAAAACCGTAAACAATAAATAAACAACCTAAGGAATGGGAAATAATTTCATTCTTTTTGATTCTATTATTAATAAGGTTGTTTATTTCTCTTTAGTTGTCTTTCATATAGTTTCTCTTTTCAGATAGTACAGAATTGCAACTAATTTTTGTATATTGATTTTGTATCCTGCAAATCTGTTGCATTCATTTGTTAGTTCTAACAGTTTTTGGGTGAAGTCTTTAGGGTTTTCTACATATAAGCTCACGTTATTTGCAAAGAGAGACGATTTTACTTTCTCCTTTCTAATTGGGTGCCTTTTATTTTTTATTGCCTAATTTTTCTGGCTAGGACTCTAATACTATGTTGAATAGCATTAAGCATCCTTGTCTTGAAAAGCTTTTAACATTTCACCAGTTAGTATGATGGTAGCTGTGGTCTTGTAATATATGACCTTTAATATGTTGAAGTACATATATCCTAGGATTTAAATATTATTAATTTTACATTATAGTTTGCAGAGAGCTGATGGTGGAACTTCTCAGTGTCAATAAGCACATGGCCCAATTCCTTATAATAAGTCTCATTATCTATCATCTATCTACCTATCTATCTATAATCTATTTATCATCATCTATTTATCTAACTATCATCTATCATTTATCCATTCAATGGATTTTGTTTCTCTGGAGAACCCTGACTACTACAACTATTTAATGGATTTTAAACTTCATTTTACTGACCCTGGCTGGTGTGGCTCAGTGGACTGAGTGCTGGCCTGCAAATCAAAGGGTTGATGGTTTGATTCCCAGTCAGGGCACATGCCTGGGTTGTGGGCCAGCTAGGTCCCCAGTGAGGGGGGGCGGGTGTATGAGAGGCAGCCACACATTGATATTTCTTTCCCTCTCTTTCTCCCTCCCTTCCCCTCTCTAAAAATAAATAAATGTAATCTAAAAAAAACTTACTTTTACTTACTATGCTTCTCTGCCTCTTCATTCTTCTTCCAAGAATTCTCAGGGTTGTTTTTTTGTTTTGTTTTGTTTTGTTTGTTTGTTTTATGGTAAAGTTTCTTAGGCATTGTGTATTTGAGATGAGACTTTTTTTAATGGCATACTTGCAATTAAATTATAAAATTTTAGCTTCTAAGTTCTTTAAAAATGTTTATTTATTTATTTTCAGAGAGAGGGAAGAGTGAAAAAAAAGAAGGAGAGAAACATCAATGTGTGAAAGAAACATTGATGGGTTGCTCCTTGCACACCTCCAACTAGGGACCTGGCCCACAATTCAGGCATGTGCCCTGACCAGGAATCACCTGCTAACCTTCCCCTTGAGGCCCACCCCAATGAACCATGCTGGTCAGGGCTAGGTCCTAAGTTTTTGATTCAAAATTTTCAGTGCAGCTTTTAAGAAGTCAGATGGCAATATTATTCTTATTCCTTTTATAGTGATCTACTTTTTCTTTCGGAACGGTTATAGAAGTTGATTTGTTTTATAGATAATCTTAAATCTTACTATAATATGTGTATGTGTTTTCTCCTTAAATATTCTGTTTTGTCTTCTGTGAATATACATAAAATTTTTTTTTACTATTTATGCATCCCCACTAGATTATGATATGTAAAATAAGAATTTCTTTTTTCTTTTTTTAATATATTTTATTGATTATTCTATTACAGTTGTCCCATCTTTCTTCCCCTCCCCCCACCCCCCCATTCCCTGCCCTTTAGTTTTTGTCTATAGATCATACTCATAAGTTCTTTGTCTTCTACATTTCCTATAATATTCTTAACCTCCCCTGTCTGTTTTCTACCTACCATTTATGCTACTTATTCTCTGCACCTTTTCCCCCTCTCTCCCCCTACCACTCCCCTGTTGATATCCCTCTATGCCTTATATAAATCCCTTTAACATTTCATATAATAAAGGCTGGGTGATGATGAACTTGAACTTGACCTTATCTGAGAAGTACTTTATCTGCCCTTCCATTCTAAATGATAGCTTTGCTGGATAGAGTATTCTTGGATGTAGGTTCTTGCCTTTCATGACTTGGAATACTTCTCTCCAGCCCCTTCTTGCCTGTAAGGTCTCTTTTGAGAATCAGCTGACGGTCTTATGGGAATTCCTTTGTAGGTAACTGTCTCCTTTTCTCTTGCTGCTTCTAAGATTCTCTCCTTATTTTTAATCTTGGGTAATGTAATTATGATGTGTCTTGGTGTGTTCCTCTTTGGGTCCAACTTCTCTGGGACTCTCTGAGCTTCCTGGACTTCCTGAAAGTCTATTTCCTTTGCCATATTGGGGAAGTTCTCTTTCATTATTTGTTCAAACAAGCTTTCAATCCCTTGGTCTTCCTCTTCTCCTTCTGGAACCCCTATGACTCGGATGTTGGGATGTTTAAAGATGTCCTGGAGGTTCCTAAGTCTCTCCTCAGTTTTTCAAATTCTTGTTTCTTCATTTTTTTCTGGTTGGATGTTTTTTTTCTTTCTGCTGGTCCACTCTGTTGATTTGAGTCCCAGTTTCCTTCTCGTCCCTATTGATTCCCTGCAGATTTCCCCTCATTTCCTTTATATTTTCCTTCATTTGTTCAACTAACTGTGACCATCTTTCTTCCAATCCTGTGAACATCCTGATTACCAGTGTTTTGAACTGTGCATCTGATAGGTTGGTTATCTCTTCATCACTTAGTTGTATTTTTTCTGGAGCTTTGATGTGTTCTTTCCTTTTGGCCATTTTTGTTTTCTCTGTGAGCATGTTACTTTAAGGGGTGGAGCCTTAGGTGTTCACCAGGGCGGGGTAACCCACGTCGTTGTGTTGTGACGCTGTCTGTGGGGGCGGGGCCTGAGAGAACAATGGTGCTTGCTCTGTTCTCCGCTCTTCCCCAGCTATCCACAAACAAGTTGGGTGCATTTTTGCTGGCTCCGGGGTGAGTGGCGGGCCTGCACAGTTCCAAGTACCTGTGGGTCTCCCCAACGAACTCTCCTGTGAGGCTGGGAGTTCCTCCCGCTGCTGTCTCAACCCCCACAAGTGTTTTCAATCCGTGGTTTGAGGCTTTATTTCCCTGCGTTGGTGGGCCGCATGGTGTGTTCTGCTCCCTAGCTTTTCTTCCTGGTTTATCTGCGTGCGAATGAGGGACCGCCTGGTCCACTAGTCTCGGCCCCAGTTTCGCCGAGTGTGCCTGCCGTGTTTTGGCCAGGTGTGCCCGTCATGGGCTTCTCCAGGCCGCTGGAGCATTGCTGGTACCACTCCACAAACCGAGTCTTGCCGAGTGCTCTCTACCTGGCTCCACCCCACTTAGCGGTCTGGATGAACATGTCTTCTTTAACTCTTTGGTTGTCGGACTTCCACTCAGTTCAGTTTTCTGTCAGATCTGGCTGTTTTTGTTTTTTAAATTGTTGTTTTTCCTCTTTTGGTTTTGCAAGGAGGCACGGTGTGTCCACCTATGCCCCCATCTTGGCTGGAAGTCCCAAAATTTTTAATCAATAAGATTTATATATTAAAGATAGTGTAACTTTTTAAAAATTGCTTTCAACATGAAAAAGTTACTGACAGATAGAAAAGTCTTTCCTAGAAAATGCTTAGACTCTTTGTACTTTTATAATGACAATTAAGACAATAATTATAACAATGACAGCAACAAAAGTTATGAAAACTTGACTTGGCCCACAAGGTAGCATGCCAAATGCAGAAGCAAAAGTTACTCAGAAATTCATTAAATCTAACTCTTATTGCAAACTATTCTCTGCCTGCAAACAACATGAGTATAATAAATCCCAGTGAAGAGGTCCTGAGCTTCTTTGACTGGTAGGACTGATAATGAAGGAAGTTTTTTGCTGTAGTTACAAAACTTCAATAAGAGAAATTATAAAAGCGCTGGTGCCTGGGAAGCATTCTTCTTCAGTTTGGATAGTTCCAACTCAAATATCACAGTGATTTATAGACTATCAGAGGTGTTAAGTGACTTTTCTCTGCTAACTCATCTCCTGTAAATTCTGAAACTGAAAAAGCTCCTGGACAATCATTATTGGCACCAAACCTACTTAACGAATATATTACAAGATTGCTTATTTTAGCCACCTCTTCCTATATTACTTCTAAAGGATTTATTCAATATAGATAATAGATCCCAGATTCAAAGAAAAAAATTGTTTCTTCTTCACAATAAAAATCCCCTTCAGTTCCTAAAATAGTTTCTACAATTTGCTATTTTTCTTAGCTTAAATGTGCAGATTAAATTAAGACTCAGTTTCTTTTAACCTATGGGTTTATAGCTATCGATAATATAATGGAGAAATCTGCCAAGGAGGGTCTAAGTCTACAACTGTCATTAGCTTTTTAAATAATTAACACTTTAATTTCTACACTATTAAATGAAGAGTATCTTGTGTAAATGCTGTTCCTATTCAAAATATAAAATACATATTACATCAGAATATTTGTCTTCAGGTGGTAGGCACAGATGATATATCATAGAATTATATACTTGAAGTCTATATAATTTTATTAACCAATGGCATCACAATAAATTTAATTTAAAAATAAAATAAAACATAATTAACCATTAAAAAAGATGCATGTTATACATATGTGCTTATTTTTCAGAGATCTTTACTGTTAACATTAAGGTTTCTGCATAAACTTATAAAATATTATTCTTTATTTAAGGAAAATTATACAGCATAGTTAGGTTTTAAATTTAATTTTCACCTACTTATTAGTTACATTTATTTTCTTCATAATTTTCTATGACATTTCATTGGCTGTTTACTTCAAGAGTGAGCTAAGCTGCATAATTGCAGCATGGCTTTGGCTCTTTAATCTCAAACATTTGGTGAACTCCTGCGTGTCAGAGACAGTGATTACATGGTTTCGAAGTCTCCATTTTGCATTTTATTTTGACAACAAGTCTGGGTCTTTTTTCACATCAGATTTCAATATTAAATGCAGTATAGAACAGTACTGTATTATACTTTTTTAAAATTTCAGTTTATGTCATTCACTCTATTATTTGGAATTTTTTTGGCAACTAACACATTCAAGTAGGCATTTAGAATCCATGCTGATCAGAAAAGAAGACATACCAGAGGAAGGGATTGGTAATATGTACTTGTAAAATTTCTATTCTCAAAAACAGAATTGCTCTGGTACTCTATATAATAAATCTGAAATTGGGTCACATTTTGGGACAGACACAACACTAATGATAACAATTCTGCTTCTTTTCTGAACATATTGTTTTGTCATGTAGCAGTACAACAAACTATATTTATAAGCAAGAATTTTTAGTTCTTCAACTTTTAAGTAAGATACCACCTCATCTGTCAATTTGGTTTTAGGAGCATCAGTAGGATGCTTTCACCTCAGTGTGAGTTCAGACTGAGGGGAGAGGCCATGGGACGGCTCTGAAGTTCGCCCTTGTTACAACGTCCTAATTGGCTTATATTTTAGTCCTCTTTCGGAGGGACTTCTTCCTCCAAAATTCCAAAAAACTTTATACTGCAATTCTCTGAAATAGTTTTATAGGATTAGGAAAAACAGTTACTACCAAGGATAATGGCTGCTACTATTTTTGTACGTCTTCAGGGACAAGGGAGCTGTGTTCTTTGTCTGAAATTTCCACTTTTCTCCCATCTATATCCTGTGAAACAAGTCAGCATGGAGGCAGGAGGTCTGTATGTAGTTTGATTTCATAGATTCACTGGAATTTATTTCCGTTTTGGAAGAGAAATACCCATAACTCTCTAAGAGAACTAAAGAGATTCCTAGTCTAACATCTCCACTCTGTATTCAGGAAGACAGATATACTAGGTTTTCAAACAAAATTGTACCAAGGAAAGAGCAAACTTTAATAATAGGTCATGGGAAATTATGGGCCTACCAGCAATGCCCATAACAAAGAACATGGTCATGCCCTGCTTAGGAGGGTTGTTACTTTATTGGAGGTTGAGATGCTTAAGTTTGACATTGTCATTGATAGTTTTTATTTTTCAAATACATTTTCTTTCCTAGACTGAAATGAAAAGAATTTGGATCTCTGAAGTTTCACATGAGAAAGTTCACAAGAAATATAAATTCAGGTAAGAATAATTAAAAATAATCATGTGAGACAGAGAAGGACCTTTTTTACATGATTAAAAGATACTTTTCTTGAGTTTCAAAATGTTCTGTGTCATAAATGAAAAATTATCAAGATGAGAATAAACCTTAATAATTCACAGCCTATTGCTTGAAGGAAGACAAAGGCTAAATCAGACTGGTAATATGATAACTGATGTTTAAAATGTAGTCCTAATAATGTGAATTCTATTATCTCTTTTTATCTTGTTCTACTGCTTAGAAGATCTCACAATCAAAATATTCTCCTGCTTCTATTTTGATTATTTCATACCTAATATTGACTCTTTATAATTCTTTTATGCATGAAGGTAAGCCCTTTCATAGTTCATATTTTATAATTTTGTGTAAAATCAATATAAAAAATAGTACTCTACTATGTGTTCTTTTATTACAGATTGTTATTCTTGAATATTAATGCTAGCTTCTTTGATACAACATCAAAAAGTAACATTTGAAAGAACTTAAATGTCTTTCCCTTCTCTATCTCCTTTTCCTTTTTCTTTCTCTACTCTTCCTCCTCCTCCTCCCCCTTTTCAAATAATAGCAAAAGACAAGTTTCTATTAATCTCGTGACTCTTCACAGAAAGGATAGTTACATGTGAAGTGATTTTACATGTCTTCAAATGGTTCCTATTCTTTTTCTTTAGCATCATGTCTAATTTTTATTCTGGAATATAAAGCGCATTTTATTAAAGTATAGTTGACATACAATATTATATTAGTTTCAGATGTATAACAGATTTCACATTTTTACACCTTACAAAGTGATCACCACAAAAAGTCACTATCTGTGGACTTTTTGTGATATTGTTGTTGTGTACAAAATTATTGTGATATTATTAACTGTATTCCTTATGCTGTACTTTATATCCCTGTGAATTACTTATGTTATAACTATAAGTTTGTACCTCTTAATCCCCTTCACCTTTTTGACCATACCCCCACCTCCCAACCTTCTGGCAACTATCAGTTTTTCTGTATCTATGAGTCTGTTCTGTTTGTTCATTTGTTTAGTTTTTTAGATTCTACACATAAGTGAAATGATACAGTATTTGTCTTCCTCTGACTTATTTCACTTAGCATTATGCCCTCCAGGTCTATCCCTGTTGTTTGATAGAGTATTGCTGTCCCAGCTGCTGCTTCTTTTGTCTCCATTCTCATGAAGTATCTTTTCCATCCCTTTAATTTCAGTCTGTGTGTCTTTCCATCTGGAGTCTCATGTAGACAGCCTGTTTAAGGGTCTTGTTTTTCATCCATTCGGTCACCGCGTATGTATTAAAATGGAGCACCTGCTCAATTTACATTTAAAGTAATTATTGATATGTATGTCCTTATTGCCATTCTAATTGTTTTCATATGAGATTTATGAGTGGTTGGTCTACTATCTTTAGTGTTTGACTTTACTAGTGAGATTTTTTTCCTTGCATATTTTCTTTATTTCAAGTTTTGGCCTTTTCTTTTCCACTTAAAGAATTCCTCTTAACATTTATTTAAATGCTGATTTAGTGGTGATACACTCCTTTAGCTTTTGCTTGTCTGGGAAAATCTTGATCTCTCCTTCAATTCTGAATGATAACCTTGTTGGATAGAGTATCCTTGGCTGCAGGTTTTTCAGTTCCATTTTTCAATTCCAAACCAGCACATAAGGACCTATGCTTGAAACTGCTCTATTCAGCTTTATGACTAAAGAGCTTCATCCTGTCAGTTCTGGAATAAAATATAATGATCCTTATGTATGTTAACCTATAAACTTAATTGATTTCTCCACCCCTATAAAATAATATTAATATATAATTATTTGAATGGATTTCAAATATGATAGAGCAGTAGAGTAAAGATGGAGACAGAATAGTAGTATTATTTTGTTCTGTTATTGATTTAAACTTATATGAATTCATTTCATCTCCATTTTTGAGGAAGTTGCTGTGAGCAACAAATGAAAGATGCAAAGAAGGTCACGAAGACTTTGGAATCTGAGGCATTTTTTTAGACCATAGAAAAACAAATAAACAAAAAAATAAAAGTAAACCTCTTAAAATTAGAGGAGGTTGAAGAATCAAAGAGCAATTCTGCATACTTTCTAATTTTTATTGTTACTATATTGTTCATTTTAATTTTGGTAAAGACATTTTTTGGATCATTTGCGGGTTTTTATTGTCAATACTACTCCTTGGAAGGATAAATAACACTTAGTTTAAATGCTCCAAAGAAGAAAATATGTGTAAGATTATCCTTAATTGCTAAACAACTTAATTGACAGTGAGTGTGTTTCATAAGAAAATATGGAAATATTTCAGATTAACCAAGATTGTTTTGGTGCGTTAACAGGTCTCCCAAATCCAAGTAGGTTAATTTGGATGCTTCTAGGACATCGATACTTTTTTTTCTTTTCTTAATTTCTTTTTTTTATTGTTCAATTACAGTTGTCCCCACCCCCCATTAGTCTCCCCTGCCGTACCCAACTCCACCTCCCACATTTAATCCAAATGACTGTTTATAGTTACTGTTGAGAGATTATTAATTTAATACATGAGATCTGTTTGGATAAAGTACTTTCAAGCACTTATATTTAAAAGGCAAACCTAACCTTGGAGCCAGTCAGTCATTATTTACCCTTTACTTTATCAAACAAAAACCTCCCAAACCAAAATTTGTCCTGAAAGAAAGGGTTTAATGAGAGATATGCTACTCAGAGAAAGGACCAGGCTGTGGGGCTTGCAGTCTGAACCTCCAGGAGCAGTCCTGGGGTTGACAGGGCTTTCCTTTTTCCTTTTACAATGAAGTTGGGCAAGAAAGATGTTAATGGTTTTGAAAGAATTTACATTAGCTCTAGATAAGGAGTGGTGAGGGTGGGAGTTTGGGGCAAGAAAGACAAGCAGGAAAAGTTCTGGGATAGGTGAATAGTTCCTAAGAAATAAAGACTTTTTGCATCTGGATTGATTGCAGGCAACAGGTTCATGAGTAAGCAGGATGCAGTGGCCTGTGGCTGGTCGGCTATTCTTTTTAGATAATTGCTGAGCTAGCTGCCTGGAAGTTGAATCAAAGTTTCAACATACATTCAGGAATGTGGGCAGTCTTTCCTAGGTTTCCACCTGTGGCTGCTAAATGATCAGCTTTACAGGTCTCTTCCTCTCACCCTCTGGCCTACTATAATTTAATCTAGGACAATTCAGATTTTTTTCTTATCTACTTAATGAATTAGAGGGCGTTTGTTGGGCTTTGCTCCCTATTGTGGTCATGCTAGTCTACTTATTATCAATTATTATTGACAAAATGTAACTAAAGAACAATTATGGAGAGTTTTGATGAAAATGAAATGAACTTTATGATTACAAACAAAAATTTCCCTATAAATTATATTATGAGGGACAATATTTCCTTTCATAATTATTTGTATTTGCCTACCGAAAAACTTTTTGTCATGGTAAATTGAAATGCTTTCTTTTTTGGTGATGATATTAAGATCCAAAGATCCTTTTGGTTCCCCCTTCCCTGCTCCACACACACCCAAAGGATGCACAGAGCAAGGAAAGAAAAAAAGCAAACAAACTCTCTATATATTTTGACTCCTCTTATGCTCTTTTTTCCCTTTGTTTATTTTCTTTTTTAATCTAGAACCTCTGTGGTCCTAATGGACCTTGGCTCTGGAGCCTGCATATCTTAATAACTTACCTATTCTTCCCTCTCTCCCAGGAGGGCTATCCTCCCAGAAGGTGAGGAAAACCTCAAGGCTGCAATTATTTGGAAAAGTTACGCTATTATGGTAATATCAAAGCCACTGTGGATAACCATTGCTGATATTTTGGCATATTATCAGATTCCAGATGGCTCATGGCCTCTTCTTATACTCATATATCCAATACAATCTACTTTCCTTTTTTAAAAGCATTCAAGTGTCCAAGAATGCAGGAGAGACGCAATCCTGCAGACTGAGTCCTTAGGTTCACTTTGTATAACTGTAGGATATAATTCCTGAGTATATTTCAGTTTCAACAGAGCATCATTTGGAAAATTTACCTTGTATCTATTCTACAAAGGAGTACACCATTTTTCAAGAAATAAGTACTAAAGGAAACAGCAGTTGTTTAAGTAGAACAGTGAAGAAAAGTAGTCAAATTTCTCTATGGGAAGAATCCATAATGTACATGCATTTGGAAATTTGGAGGGGGACTTGTTCATTTTATTGTGATGTAATGATTTTTCAGTACTTATAGTCAGAACATAGTGATTAATTAACTGTATGTTTACCCTTTCTAGAATTGAAGCGATAACAAAAGGTAAACATCGGAGTTCTGTTGCTTCATCTTACCGAATCTGACAAATTACCAAACAACGTAAGGTAAGAGTAAATTTTGAAACATGTGAGTTTTTGGCAAATAATAAGTCACAACTGACTACTTGTTTATTAATGACTCTAGGAAAAACTCCCTTATCTAGGTAGAAATGTCTTTAGTCATACTTATTAACATTAGAGTGAGTTCGATAGGGATAAATCTTGAAGATCAAACTGATCTACACTCTTGCCCCTAAGCATGATTGAAGGAATTTAAATAAAATACATAATTTTTCAAAAAATATTTCACAGCTACTTCAGGCTCTCTTTTTACTGCTTAAATATCATATACCATTTCAGACTCTAGGTATGATCTATTTAAAATGTTGTTACTTTATGATAGTTACTTGCATGTTTAATTTTTTTAAAGATTTTATTTATTTATTTTTAGAGAGAGGAGAAGGGAGGGAGGAAGAGAGAGAGAAAGCAATGTATAGTTGCCTCCCACATGCCCGTGCTCAATCCACTGAGCTACGCCAGCTGGGCATGCATGTTTAATTTTTGATGGAGTTAGTGAACAACAAAAATATAACAATAAGTCACCATACCATTTTCCTGTTATTTCTCTTTTTTTTGCCTCAGGCAAAATATTACACTTTTCTCAGATATCTTTATTTTTTAAAAAATTTTAATGATTTCTTTCTCTCAACTTAGAATGGTTTATTCAAAAAAGCTCCTAAACTTATTATTAATTTTCAACCTAATCAGCACTGATTATTTAGGTGTGTATTGTAGGACTGAGCATGATAAGATATAATAAAAATAATAAGGGTTAATATTTATTGAGTACTTACTCTGTTGTAAGTGGTGCTTAGTGATTTACTTGCATTATCTCCTTAAATACCATCAAAAACTTTGAGAGTTATACAAGGGAGGACCCCAAAAAACCAGAATTATCTTCTGGAGGGCAGGCCCCTTGTAGTACAGGCTCCCCTGCTAGGTGAGTGTTCTAGGAACCCATCTGTATCAGTGTACCAGCTGGCGTTGCTGTGAGAGGCTGTGTTGGGCTTTAGTGATTTTTTTTGAGACTCTTTCAAAGTGTTTGCCCATTTTATGATGGGTGATTTATGAGCGCACCAGCTCACAGGGTGCTGAGTGTTCAGCAGTTTTTGACTAAAAATGGCATGAACCCCTTGCCCCACCCTCCTGTTCACACAATCTTGCCCCAAGCAAGTTTTTTTTTGTTGTTGTTTCGCTGGATGAAAAAAGTACTCAAAGGAAAATATATTTTGCTGATGTGGAAGAGGTGAAACAAAAAAATTGGCAGAAGCACTAAAAGGCATCAAAATTGACGAGTTCAAAAACTGTGTTGAGCAGTGAAAAAAATGTCTGCATAGGTGTATTGCATCAAATGGAGAGTACTTTGAAGGTAACTGAAGTTTAGACATGTAAGAATAAATACACAATTTTTTATAAATAAATTCCAGTGTTTTTTGGGTCCCTCCCTTGTATTATTTTTATCCCTCCTTTATGTGAGGATACAGTGGTATAGTAACTTGAAAAAATTATATCAGTCAAGTAAGTAACATAAATTATATAAGCAACATAAGCAAATTACGTAAGTAACTTGACCAAGGTCCCAGTTAGTAAATTAGAGAAGCAGCACTGGAACTTACCCTTTGTTTAAACCTAAACACGTGCTAACCACTGCAGTATTAGTCTTCAAGTATTTATCTGGTTCTCCATGCTCGAATATCATTCAACTTTTATCTATATAATTAATATGCATTGATTAATTGCTATTTGCCAGCCATAGAATATAATGTTGACACTATATGAAGGACAAGTTGAAGTTTTAATCATAAGGAAGTTGTTGTCAAGTGAAGAATTATTAATATTTAATATTAAAATATGGTGGTAATAGCTACTCTTTTGGGGAGCATGATGAACACAGAGATGTTTTAACCCAGGTTGAAGATTTGAGGGATGTATTTCGAAGATAAGAAACTTCAACTGAACTCTAAAGTTGAAGTAGAAGTAAGTCAGGTAAAGGACCAGGAAGGTGGTATCATGCACTGATTAAAAGTGTGGATTCTGGAGCCAGGTTTCTAGGCTTATAATTCTGATTTTAATCCTTGTAGTTGGCCTTCAATAGACTTCATTTCCTCCTCCGTAAACTGGGGAAATTAATAGTACTTACCTTGTCATTGTTGTATGGATTATAAAAGCATTTAGAAAAGTATCTAGAATATAAACAGTGCCACATAAATGTTTGCTATTACTTTTACTGTCTAGGCAGACTCATGCATATAAGCCATGAGTGGAGAGAGAGAGTATCCATATTGTTCATACAAACGGTTCAAATTCTTAGTTGCACTGTCTATTAAATGAATTAATGATTGCTCTGGATGTTATGTCCAGGGCAAATAAGAATATAACCAACAATTCCTTTATATGTATTTTTTGTTTAGTATTCATTTCTAAAGAATTCATTTTTATCTAGACTACCTGCAGACCTTATAAAAAACGATGAACCATGGGCTGAGGAAATGCAGGGAAATTGTCTTTACAAAAAAGCTTTGGAGGCTCACCTGGGAGACGGATCCTAGTGTGTGAGTGCTAATGATTTTTGTGTTTGGTTGTGCATACCTCTTATCATAGTGAGTACACGAGTTCCATCAGAATCCAAAGTTTCCATCGCCCACAAAAAGTCATTGCATCTCTGAAGTACTTTTTAAATTCAGTTGCTTACTTTATCTCTGCTGGTACTCTAAATTAAATCCTCAAAGCTAAATTTTCTTAAACTAGACTACTGAAACCCCTAATATTTCCAAACCCAAACATCAAAATTACTTCCCAAATGTCATTTATTGAATTATTTTATTCTCTCTTCCAATCAGTGCTTCACAACATAGAACTTAGACATAAATCATGAATCGTAAGTGTACAGAGAAGTGATTTGGTGCAAATGTGAGAGGCATTTGGGTGGAATGACATTACATTAGACTCACAAGAAAAGATCTAATTCCACTGCTTGTAGGAATTAGGACATAAACTAACCTTTTGATTCATCATAAACTAACCTTTTGATTCATTGTCGGTTGGAGTTGGCTTAAAGTTAAGTCACAGTAATTTTATAAAGTTAATATGATAATGATTACAAAATAGCTTTGTAAATCCTAATACTTTAAGAGACTTTTTGTAGCCAGGATCAAAGCCACGGGTTCATTTGTTTATTTTGCCTTGTACCTCTCAGCAGGTTTCTGCCATGGGTGACAGGGGAATAAGCAATCACTCAGAAGTGACTGACTTCGCTCTTGTAGGCTTCAAGGTCCGCCCAGAGCTCCACATTCTCCTCTTCCTGCTATTTCTGTTTGTATATGCCATGGTCCTTCTAGGGAATGTTGGGATGATGGCCATTATTATGACTAATCCCCGGCTGAATACACCAATGTATTTCTTCCTAGGCAACCTCTCCTTCATTGATCTCTTCTATTCATCTGTTATTGCACCCAAGGCCATGATCAACTTCTGGTCTAAGAGCAAGTCCATCTCCTTTTCAGGTTGTGTGGCCCAGCTCTTTCTCTTTGCCCTCTTTATTGTGACTGAAGGGTTTCTCCTGGCAGCTATGGCTTATGATCGCTTCATTGCCATCTGCAACCCACTCTTGTACTCTGTTCAGATGTCAGCACGTTTCTGCACTCAGTTGGTGGCTGGTTCCTATTTTTGTGGCTGTATCACCTCAGTTCTTCAGACCAGCATGACATTTACTTTATCCTTTTGTTCTTCTCGGGCCATTGACCACTTTTACTGTGATGTTCGCCCACTTCAGAGACTATCTTGTTCTGACCTCTTTGTATATAAAATGATTTCTTTCTTCTTATCCAGCATTATTATCTTGCCTACCATGATAGTTATTATTGTTTCTTATATGTATATTGTGTCCACAGTTCTAAAGATACAGTCCACTGAGGGACGCAAGAAAGCCTTTTCTACTTGCAGCTCTCACCTTGGAGTCGTGGGTGTACTGTATGGTGCCATCTTTTTTATGTATCTCACTCCTGACAGATTTCCTGAGCTGAGTAAAGTGGCCTCCTTATGTTACACCCTAGTCACTCCCATGTTGAATCCTTTGATTTACTCTCTGAGAAACAAAGATGTCAAGGAAGCTCTAAAAAAAATTCTAGAGAAGAAAAATACTGTCCTTTGATTATTATTTCTTTCACCAAAGGTGCTGTGGCCATTTATTTCATACTCCTGTGGCCATTAATGAAAGTTATTCTCCTGAACATCATTAAAATGTTCTCAGAAGCTTTTTCAACAGAGAGTGCTCTTCCCATTATTACATTTTTTTTCTGAAACATTGTTAATTTTGAACATCCTAAATATTGGACATGTCCTTGATATCAGAGAAGCATTTTTCAAGATGAACCCCCACTCCACTGATTTGGAATAACGTTTATTTTCACAAAATTAATTTCTATTTATTTTTATGGCATACTTCTAGACACTCTTTTTATATTTTATTGTAGTGTTTAAACAATATTTTGTCTGGTGTTTGTCTTTGGAATTGCTCCTCCACTTATACATAATCATTCATAATTGACAATAATGCCCCACTTATGTTTTTAAATAAAATATTTCTCAATTTTATGACTAGTTTTTTTTACCATGTTGAATAGTTATTGAATTTCCACTTTGAATCAAGTATTTTGTATGGGCTACATTGAGAGGAAAGAGTAATAAAAAACAAACAATAAATAATCTTCACTATACACATTAACTTGGGAAATTGTACATTGAGTGTGTCAGGTATTGTGGAGTGCTCTGAGGTACTGCTAATTGCTGAATTCTAATATAAAAGACCAAAGTGGGAGATAGAGGTATGCAAACATTTTTAAGTAATCATTCCCTCAATTTGGAACTTCATAATGTTTCCTGTGTTAATTATTATTAGGAATATTTAATAATGTTATAGAAGCAAGGCAGTCATCAAAATAGAATATGATTGAAATTTACTCATTTATGCTTTTGAGTATTTATTTATTTGATTAATTTTACTGACTATGTAATATGTTCTTGTCTTGTAGTAGGCTCAGGTATAAATAACTTTATTCTTCAAGGAGTTTACAATTTATTGTGAGAGTCACATCTTAGGACAGACAATTAAAATCCAGAAATGTGTATGCCAAAGATAAACATAAAGATTGCAAGGTGGGGTGTCTGAGAATAAGTGGTTCGTAATCAAGGAAAGTTTTTAGGACTATGTGAAAGATATATTTAAAAGTGGATAAGATTCGAGTCAGGAAAACTGCTGTATCACTTTATATTATTGATGTGTGCTTGAACTATGCCAACGTAGATGAAAAAGGACTGAATTGAAAAATTGCAGGTAAAATACACAGAGCATATTAACTGATTTGTATGAGGAGAGTATACTGAAAGAGTTGTGTCTCACCATTTTTGAACCTGAATGTGTGTGATGATGGTACAAACAGGTAAAAAGTAAAGGTGCTCTCACCGAACTAAAAATATGGAGGAATTTTCTCAACTTGACAAAGAGCATCTACAAAAATCTTAAGATCATATTTTATTTTATTTTTTAATATATTTTATTGATTAAGCTATTACAGTTGTCCCATTTCCCCCCTTTATTCTCCTCTGTCCCACTCCCCTCCTCATCCCCCCCCTTTAGTTCTTGTCCATGGGTCATACACATAAGTTCTTTGGCTTCTACATTTCCTATACTATTCTTAACCTCCCCGTCTGTTTTCTACCTACCATTTATGCTACTTATTCTCTGTACCTTTTCCCCCTCTCTCCTCCTCCCACTCCCCTGTTTATAACCCTCCATGTCTTATATAAATCCCTTTAACATTTCATATAATAAAGGCTGGGTGATGATGAACTCCTTGAATTTGACCTTATCTGAGAAGCACTTTATCTGCCCTTCCATTCTAAATGAGAGTTTTGCTGGATAGAGTATTCTTGGATGTAGGTCCTTGACTTTTATGACTTGATAAACTTCTTTCCAGCCCCTTTTTGTCTGAAAGGTCTCTTTGAGAAATCAGCTGACAGTCTTATGGGAATTCTTTTCTAGGTAACTATCTGCTTTTCTCTTGCTGCTTCTAAGATTCTCTCCTTATTTTTAATCTTGGGTGATGTAATTATGATGTGTCTTGGTGTGTTCCTCTTTGGGTCCAACTTCTTTGGGACTCTGAGCTTCCTGGACTTCCTGGAAGTCTATTTCCTTTGCCATATTGGGGAGGTTCTCCTTCATTATTTGTTCAAATAAGTTTTCAATTCCTTGGTCTTCCTCTTCTTCTTCTGGCACCCCTATAATTCGGATGTTGGGATGTTTAAAGATGTCCTGGAGGTTCCTAAGCCTCTCCTCATTTTTTTGAATTCTTGTTTCTTCATTCTTTTCTGGTTGAATGTTTTTTTCTTTCTGCTGGTCCACTCTGTTGATTCGAGTCCCAGTTTCCTTCTCATCCCTATTGGTTCCCTGCACATTTCCTTTATATTATCCTTCATTTTTTTCATCTAATTTGTGACCAAATTCAACCAATTCTGTGAACATCCTGATTCCCAGTGTTTTGAACTGTGCATCTGATAGGTTGGCTATCTCTTCGTCACTTAGTTGTATTTTTTCTGGAGTTTCAATCTACTCTTTCATTTGGGCCAATTTTTTTTCCTCTGGGCACTCCTGTTATGTATGAAGGGGTGGAGCCTTAGGTGTTCAACAGGGCAGGGAAACCCACATCTCTGCGTTGTGACACTGTTTGTGGGGGAGGGGTCTGAGAGGGAACAATGGTGCTTGCTTCGCTCTATACCCACAAACAAATTGGGCCTTTCTGGTGCGGATTCCCACACAGGTGTGCTTGTTCTAGGACCCTGTGGGTCTCTCCAACAAACTCCTCTGTGAGGCTGGGAGTTCCTCCTGCTGCTGCCTCAACCCCCGCAGGTGTTTTCAATCAGTGGTTTGAGGTTTTATTTCCCCCCGAGGAGCCCCTGGGCTGCACGGTCTGCTCCGCTCCTCAACTTTTTCTTCTGGTTTATCTGTGTGAGCGAATGCGGGACAGTCTGCTCCACTCTCCTCGGGTCCACCGTGTCTGGGTCCACCAGCTGCGGTCCCTGCCCTGGCTATCTTGCTGCACGCCCGGCTCCACTCCACTCACTGGTCTGAATGAACGTGTCTTTCTTTCTTTCTTTCTTTCTTTCTTTCTTTGTTTATTTATTTATTTTCAGAGAGAGGAGAAGGGAGGGAGAAAGAGCAATGTATGGTTGCCTCTCACATGGCCCTCTTTGGGGACCTGGCCACCAACCCAGGCATGTGCCCCAACTGGGAATCGAACCAGGACCCTCTGGTTCCCAGCCCGCAACTCAATTCACTGAGCTACACCAGCCGGGCCTGAACGTGTCTTTAACTCTGGTTGTCAGACTTCCATAAAGTTTGATTTCCTGTCAGTTCTGGTTGTTTTTGGTTTTAAATTGTTGTTTTCCTATTTTTTTGTTGTGCAAGGAGGCACAGTGTGTCTACCTATGCCTCCATCTTGGCCGGAAGTTCTTAAGATCATATTTTAAATAGCTAAGATCTTATTTAATTGTGAGAAACTAGAATATTCATTGGTAAGATAAAGAATAAGGAGAAAATATCCCTCCCTCACTACAACTTTCAACACCCTACTGGAAGTCTTAGCTAATATAATAGATGAGAAAAAGAATGAAAGTGTTGGGGGTTGAATTATATCTTCCAAAACTAATATGTTGAAGCCCTAATCCTCAGTACTGCAGCTTGTGATCATATTTGGAGATAAGGACTCCAAAGAAGTAATTAAAATAAGGCTGTTGGCGGGCTCTAGTGCAATCTGACTGGTATGTTTATAAGAAGAGGAGACTATGACACACAGGGCAACACCAGGGGTGCCTGTGCACTGATAGATGCCAATGTCAAGAGAGAGGAAAAGGGTGGCTGTCTGTAAGCCAAGGAGATAGTCTTCAGAGGAGACCAAATCTGTTGGCCCCTTATTCTTGGACTTCCAGTCTCCAGAACTGTGAAAAATAAATTTGTTTTTTAAGCTTCCTAGTCTGTGGTATTTTGTTATTGCAGTTCTAGCAAACTGATACCAAAAGGTATATAGAATGGGAAGAAAGAAATAATACTGTCTTTGTTCATGGATAACATAATTGTCTTTATAGAGAATCTGAGAATTGACGACACAACTCCTGAAACTATTAAAAGATTATAGAATGTTTGGAAGCTGTATGGTTAACATACAAAAGTCAATTGCTTTCTGTGCAATGAGCAAGTAGAATTTAAAATTAAAAATACTTTATTATGCTAAGTGAAATAAGCTAGTTGGTGAAAGACAAATGCCATATGATCTCATTTATATCTGGAATCCAATGAACTAAATAAACAGATGAACAATATAGAAACAAAGGCATATACATGGAACAGACTGACAGCTACAGAGCAAAGGGCAGACTGGATGAATGAAAGTGAAAGCATTAGCCAAAGACCATAATCCATCAACACAGCAACAGTGTGGTAATGGCTAGAGGGAAGGGGTCAGTGACAGGGGAGATGGGCAGCGGAGGGAGAATGGGGACATCTGTAATAGAGTAAACAATAAAAATAAAGTAAAAAAATGGAACTGCCTTATGACCCAGTGATTCCACTTCTGGGAATATATCTGAAGAAACCCAAAACATTGATATGAAAAAATATATGCACCTCATGTTCTTTGCAGCGTTATTTTCTACAGCCAAGATTTTCTATAGCCATCAGTAGAAGAGTGAATTAAAAGGCTAAGGTATATTTACACAGTGGGATACTGCTTGGTAAAAAGAAGGAAATCTTACCTTTTGTGACAACACGGATAGACTTAGAAAGTATTATGTTAAGTGAAATAAGCCAGTCAGAGAAAGACAATTGCTATATGATTTCAAAATAAACAAAGAAAATAGAAATAGATGCATAGATACTGAAAACAGACTGATGGCTCTCAGAGTGGAAGAGGGCGGAGAGCTGAATGAAAAAGATGAAGGGGTTAAGCAACAAAACAAAACAAAACCTTATAAAGACAACAGTATTGTGATTACCAGAGGGAAAGGGGAGTGGGGAGAGAGAGAAGAGGGTAAAGGATGGATAAATAGTGACAGAAGGAGTCTTGACTTTGGATGGTGAACACACAATACAATATACAGATGCTGTATTATAGATTGTACACTTGAAACCTATTAATTTTATTAACCAATGATCCCAATAAATTCAATTAAAAACACAGTTACATTTATATTAGTGCTCCTCAAAAATAAAACACTAAGGTATAAATCTCATAAAGTATGCATAAGATCTATAGGAGAAAAGTATAAAACTCTAATGGAAAAATCTAAGAAGACCTAAATATAAATGGAGAGATATTCTATCTTCATGAAGAGGAAGACTCAATACTGTCAAGATGTCAGTTCTTCCTAACTTGTTCTATACATTCAATGCAATTCCAATAAAAATACCAACAAGTTGTTTTGGATATTGAATCTAAAGTTTCTTTCTTTTCTTTTTTTTTAAAGATTTTATTTATTTATTTTCAGAGAGAGGAGAAGGGAGGGAGAAAGAGCAATGTGTGGTTGCCTCTCACATGGCCCTCTTTGGGGACCTGGCCCACAACCCAGGCATGTGCCCTGACTGGGAATCAAACCGGGAACCTCTGGTTCCCAGCCCGTGCTCAATCCACTGAGCTAAACCAGCCGGGGCACTACACAATTTCTTGATTAGCCATGCAACTATAGTAAGACAGTGTGGTATTTGTGAAAGAATCAAAAATAGCTTGATGGAGCAAAACAGAGAGACTAGAAGTAGAGCTGCATATAGTCAACTGATCTTTGACAAAGGGTAAAAGGTAATACAATGGAGAAAAGATAGTCTTTTTAACAGAGTACTGGAACAGCTAGACAGCCACCTGCAAAAATGTGAACTAGATATAAACCTTACACTATTCACAAAAGTGAACTCAAATGTGTTATAGAACTTAGTGTAAAACATAAAATTATAAAACTTCTAGAAGATAACATAGAAGAAATCTAGATGACTTTGGGTTTGACAATGCTGTTTTAGATACGACACCAAAGGCATAATCCATAACAGACCTAATTAATAAGTTGGACTTCACTAACACTGAAAACTTCTGCTCTGTGAAAGACATTGTCAAAGAAAGAAGGAAATATACAGGCTGGGGAAAATATTTTCAAAAGACATCCAATAAAAGATATTGAAAATATGCAAGGAATTCTTTTTTTTTTAAGATTTTATTTATTTATTTTAGAGAGAGAGGAAGGGAGGGAGACAGAGAGGGAGAGAAACAGAAATGTATGGTTGCCTCTCACATAGCCCTCACGGGGACCTGGCCTGCAACCCAGGTATGTGCCCTGACTGGGAATCGAACCGGGACCCTTTGATTCCCAGCCCGTGCTCAATCCACTGAACTACACCAGCCAGGGCCTGCAAGGAACTCTTAATATTCAACTATATGACAACTAACTATCTGGTTAAAAAGTGGTCCAAGACCTTAATGGACACCTCACTAAAGAAGATATAAAAAAAAGAAGATATACAGATGGCAAATAAATACATGACAGTGTTCTACATCTAGGTCATCAAGGAATGCAAATAAAACAATGACTCCTGGCTGGTGGGGTTCAGTGGTTGGAGTGTCCTCTGGTAACTGGAAGCTTCCAGGTTTGATTCCGGGTCAGAGCACATACCTAGGTTGTGTGTTAGTCCCCATCTGGGTGCAGGTGCATGCGACCTCTCGCCTGGACACATATGATCCTGGTTCCAGTGCAGATCCCTGGTCTGGTTGACTGTGAAGACAACCAATCAATGCTTTTCTCACATTGATCTTTCTCTCTTCTTTCCTCTTTCCCTTCCTCTCTCTGTCTAAGAAAGCAAATGAAAATGTCCTTGAGTGAGGACAGAAAAAACCCCAACAATGAGATACCACTATACACCTATCAGAATGGCCAAAATCCAGAACACTGACAACATTAAATGCTGACAAGCATGTGGAGCAACTCTTACATGTTGCTGGTGAGAATTAAAAATAGTACAGCCACTTTGGAAAACAATTTGGCACTTTATTACAAAAATAAACAACATACTGTTACTATATGTATAGCAATTACTCTGCGTGGCATTTACCCAAAGGAGTTGTAAGTTTATGTCCACACAAAAACCTGCACATAGATGTTTGTAACAGCTTTATTCACAATTGTCAAAATATGGAACTAACCAAGATTTCCTTCAGTAAGTGAATGGATAAATAAACTGTAGTATATCCAGACAATAGAATGTTATTCAGTGCTAAAAGATAGAGCTATCAACCTGTAAAAAGATATGGAGGAAGCTTAAATGCACATTACTAATTGAAAAAGTCCAATCTGGAAAAACTATATATTATATGATTCCAACTATATGACATTTTGGAAAAGGCAAAATTATGGAGACAGGAAAAAGATCCATAGGTGTTATGGGGTGTAGGAAGGGTTAAATAGGCAGAGCACAGAAGATTTCTAGTGCAGTGAAAATGCTTTATATGATACCATAAATTATGGATACATGTCATTATACACTTGTCCAAACCTATAGAATATACAATCCAAGACTGAACCCAAAAGTAAACTGTGGATATTGGGTGAAAATAATGTACCAATCAGGTTCATCAATTGTAGCAAACATACCAATCGGGTGGAGGATGCTTCTAATGGGAGAAACTTGCATGTGTGGAGGCAGGGCATATATGGGAAAACTTTACTTGTCTCTCTTTTGCTGTGAACTTTAAATTTTTCTAAAAATTAAAATCTTAATTTAAAAAACCAAAAAGGAAAAATGAGATACTACTACACCTATTAGAATGGCCAAAATCGAAAACATTGATCATACCAAATGCTAGCAAGGATGTGGAGCAACAAAGGATCATCATCACTGCTAGGTGAATTCAAAATGGCATAACTACTTTGGAAGACAGTTTGTGGTTACCTGCAAATCTAAGCATACTCTTACTATACGATCCAGCAGTTGTGCTATTTGGTATTTACTCAAAGGAGTTGAGAACTTATGTCTGTACAAAAACCTGCACATAGATGTTTATAGCAGCTTTATTCATAATTGCCAAAACTTAGAAGTAACCAAGATATCCTTCAGTAGGTGAATGGTTAAATAAATTATGGTACATCCAGACAATGGAATAATATTCAGCACTAAAATGAAATGAGCTATCAGCTTTGAAAAGATATGGAAGAACCATAAACACATGCTACTAAATAAAAGAAGCCAATCTGGCAAGGAGACAGACTATATAATTTCAACTATATGACATTCTTTCAGTTATTTCTATATTTTTGGCTGTTCTTTGCTGTACTATTTTGTTGATTTCGTCTGGCTCCAAGAAGCCTCTGATGTTCCTTCTCAGAGGCACAGCATTAGACTTGTGCAGTTATACTGTTCTGCCTTTCCCTAATCATTTTGTTGAGTGATGTGCCTCTGTAGGTTTCCTTACCCAGAAGACAACCTCCACTAATTCTTCTTCTATTGTTTTGAAAATATGCTGGGATATATATTGCTCTACACTCTGATCCCATTAAATTTTCTTTCCTTTGCAAGGATAGTCTTTAAGTTCAGTCTTTGAGGTTTGTTGCAATCCCAGAAGAGCGCTTTCTTAGCTGTCTCCTTCCCTGGGCCTCTCTGGTAAACTTCTAGTTGGTCTACAGTTAGGTTTTTGCTCTCACATGGAGCTATCAGCCTCTTCTTAATTGCTTATCATCAAATTTTTAAAATTATGTTTAAGAGTTCACTTATGCTTGAACTTTCCCACACTTTTATCCAAATAAAGCCAGTTCACTTTGAGGAGAGCTTTGGAGCCCCCTGCTATTATGGAATGCCTTTCATTCTATGTTTTTTCTGATTCTAAATCTGTGTTTACCAGTTCTAGAACTGGAGTAGGAACAGTGGCCCATTTCTCTCAATGACACCCCTTGTTTTATGAATAGGTTTTCTGGAGGTCAGTGGTCTGTGTTCTTCTAAGCTTTTCTCTTTTGGCATGAAACCTCTATCCTTTGAGAAAACTGGGGCAACTGAAATTGGGATCCCATTATTTTTGGCCTATCACACCTCGGGTAGAGTTGTACCCTATCAATGGGGTTCAAGTAGAGGAAGATAACTCCAGACGTTTTAGCCACCCTTTCCTTGAATACATCTTCTATAACACAGTGCTGGAGGAGGTCATAAATGTTTGCAGCCTGCTATTGTCAAGGTGACATGAAATCTTTAATGAAATATAGGGGAAGAGGAATCCCTATATTCTTCTTTGCACTTGGCTGAGTGGACTTTCCATCATGTTGAGCTGAGAGAGGGAAGGGAGGGAATGGACTCTGGTTCAAATACATTTGTGTGAATGTTCTTATCTGCTTTATTCACAATATCTAAAATCTAAAAACTCCTCAACTGCCTATGAATTTAATAGTACATAAATAAAATTTGGTATATGGTACAATGGAAAATAGAATATTAGTCAGCAATTAAAAGAATGAATTACTTATACACATGAAAAAATGAATAAATCTCAAAATTATTTTAGTCAGTGAAGGAAGCCTGACAGAAAAGAGCACATTCTGTGTGTGTGTGTATGTACGTAAATTATTTGGGAATGACATTAAAAGGAGGCATGGAATTAAAAGTGGCATATTTAATCTTTTCCATGTAATGAAAATATTCTGTATCTTGATGTGGTGATGCATAAAATTGTTAAAACTCACAGAATTTACTGTTTGAATTAATACAGTTTATTTCACAACAGTGATTTCTCAATAAAATGTCTGAGACAAAAAATGAGCAGAGCTCCTTCTTTTTAATTTTGTTTCTTTTCTTTTTTGTTGTTGACAGTATTACAGATGTTCCACATTTCTCCCTTGTAAACCCCCATCTACCCAGCATCATCCCATTCCAGATCCAAGGATTTGCACTTTATTTTTATTTTTTATTATTTTTTATTTTTTTGTCTTTTTAAAAATATATTTTATTGATTATGCTATTACAGTTGTCCCATTTTCTCCCCTTTCTTCTCCTCCACCCCTAGCCCCCCATTCCCTGCCCTTTAGTTTTTGTCCATAGGTCATACACATAAATTCTTTGTCTTCTACATTTCCTATACTATTCTTAACCTCCCCCTGTCTGTTTTCTACCTACCATTTATGCTACTTATTCTCTGCACTTTTTACCCCTTTCTCCCCCTACACTCCCCTATTGATACCCCTCTATGCCTTATATAAATCCCTTTAACATTTCATATAATAAAGGCTGGGTGTTGATAAACTCCTTGAACTTGACCTTGTCTGAGAAGCACTTTATCTGCCCTTCCATTCTAAATGAAAGTTTTGCTGGATAGAGTATTCTTGGATGTAGGTCCTTGCCTTTCATGACTTGGAATACTTCTCTCCAGCCCCTTCTTGCCTGTAAGTTCTCTTTTGAGAAATCAGCTGACAGTCTTATGGGAATTCCTTTCTAGGTAACTATCTCCTTTTCTCTTGCTGCTTCTAAGATTCTCTCCTTATTTTTAATCTTGGGTGATGTAATTATGATGTGTCTTGGTGTGTTCCTCTTTGGGTCCAACTTCTTTGGGACTCTCTGAGCTTCCTGGACTTCCTGGAAGTCTATTTCCTTTGCCATATTGGGGAAGTTCTCCTTCATTATTTGTTCAAATAAGTTTTCAATCCCTTGGTCTTCCTCTTCTCCTTCTGGCACCCCTATGACTCGGATGTTGGGACATATAAAGATGTCCTGGAGGTTCCTAAGCTTCTCCTCCATATTTTGAATTCTTGTTTCTTCATTCTTTTCTGTTTGGATGTTTTTTTCTTTCTGCTGGTCCACACTGTTGAGTTGAGTCCCGGTTACCTTCTCACCCCTTCTCATTTGTTCAAGTAACTGCGACAATCGCAACACTTTCTTCCAATCCTGTGAGCATCCTGATTACCAGTGCTTTGAACTGTGCATCTGATAGGTTGGCTATCTCTTCGTCACTTAGTTGTATTTTTTTCTGGAGTTTTGATGTGTTCTTTCATTTGGGCCATTTTCTTTTTTTCTCAGTGCACCTGTTACTTTAAGGGGCAGAGCCCTAGGTGTTCACCAGGGCAGGGTAACCCACTTCGTTGTGTTGTGATGCTGTCTGTGGGGGGCGGGGAAACACATGTCGTTGTGTTGTGATGCTGTCTGTGGGGGCGGGGCCTGAAAGAACAATGGCACTTGCTCTGTTCTCTGCTCTTCCCTAGCTACCCACAAGCAAGTTGGGTCCCTCTTTGCTGGCTCCGGGGTGAGTGAACGGGCCTGCACAGTTCCAAGTCCCTGTGGGTCTCCCCAGAGAACTCTCCTGTGAGGCCGGGAGTACCTCCCACTGCTGCCTCAACCCCCACAGGTGTATTCAATTGTTGGTTTGAGGCTTTATTTACCTGCATTGGTGGGCCATGTGGTCTGTTCCGCTCCCCAGCTTTTCCTCCTGGTTTATTTTCGCGAGAATGAGGGACTGCCCAGTCCACCAGTCTCAGCCCCAGTTTTGCGGAGTGTGCCTGCAGCGTTTTGGCCAGGTGCGCCCACCATTGGCCTCTCCAGGTAGCTGGAGCATTGCCGGTACTGCTCCACAAACCGCGTCTTGCCGAGTGCTCTCCACCTGGCTCTGCACCGCTTACCGGTCTGGATGAACGTGTCTTCTTTAACTCCTTGTTTGTTGGACTTCCACTCAGTTCAGTTTTCTGTCAGATCTGGCTGTTTTTGTTTTTTAAATTGTTGTTTTTCCTCTTTTGGTTGTGCGAGGAGGCACAGTGTGTCTACCTCTGCCTCCATCTTGGCCGGAAGTCCTATTTTTATTTTTTAGGGATTAACGCAGTAATATATAATCCAATACAGCTGTTTATGAGTTCATTCAGTAACAATGTACAAGAGTCCATCGTCCATAGGGTATTTCCATTCACTGTTTTTCTGTTTTTTTTTTTTATTGTTGTTGAATTACAGTTGTCTCCATTTCTCCCCCAACTCTCTCCTGACCCCAGCCATCCCCATCTCCCTCCCTCAATCCTACCGTCCTTTGGCTTTGTCCATGTGTCCTTTATACAAGTTCCTGACAACTCTTTCTCTTTTTCCCCCATTATCCCCTCCCACCTCCCCTCTTGTTACTGTCAGTTTGTTCTTAATTTCAATGTCTCTGGTTATATTTTGCTTGCTTGTTTGTTTTTTTGATTAAGTTCCAATTATTGGTGAGATCATATGATATTTGTCTTTCACCACCTGACTTATTTCACTTAGCACAATGCTCTCCAGACCCATCTAAGCTGTCACAAAGGGTAGGATCTCCTTGTTTCTTTCTGCTGTAGTGTTCCATTGTAATAAAGACCAGGGCAGAAATAAATGGAATAGAGTCTAAAAAAATGATACAAAAAAATCAATGAATCTAAGAGCTTATTAGTTGAAAGGTAGACAAGATTGACAAACTTTAATCAGAACTCATCAGGGAAAAAAGAGAGAGGACCCAAAAAAATAAAATCAGAAATGAAAGAGTATAAATAACAACTGACACCAAAGAAATACAAAGGATTGTAAGAAAATATTATGAACAACTATATGCCAACAAATTGGACAACCAGGATGAAATGGATAAATTCCTAGAAAAATACAATCTTCCAAAACTATGCCAAGAAGAATCAGAGAATCTGAATGGATGGATTACACCCAGTGAAATTGAAGCAGTAATCAAAAAAATCTCCCTAAAACAAAAGCCTTGGACTGGATGGCTTCACAGATGAATTTTACCAAACATTCTAAGAAGAAATAACACCTCTCTTTCTCAAACTACTTCATAAAATTCAAGAAGAGGAAAGGTTCCTAAACTCATTTTACAAGGTCAGCATTATCCTAATTCCAAAACCAATAAAGACATTACAAAGAAAAACAATTATAGGTAAATATTGTTGATGAAAGTAGACACTAAAATCCTCAAAGAAATATTAACAAATCGTATACAGCAATCTATCAAAAAGATTATATACCATGATCAAGTGGAATTTATCCCAGGAATGCAAGGTTGGCACAACATTCAGAAATCAGTAAATGTCATTTACCACATAAAGAAAATGAAAGATAAAATCACAAAATCATATCAATAGTTGCAAAAGAAAAATTTGGTAATATCCAATATCCATTTATGATAAATACTCTCAGAAAAGTAGGATTAGAGGGAACATAACTAAACATAATAAAGACCATATATAGCAAACCCATGGTCACATTATATTCAATGAGCAAAAATTGCAAGTGTTCCTCTTAAGATTGATAATGAGACAAGGATGTCTACTCTCACCCCTCTTATTCAATATAGCACTGGAATTCCTAGCCATAGAAATCAGACAAGAAGAAGAAGAAATAAAAGGCATCCAAATTGGAAAGGAAGAAGTAAAACTGTATTTATTTGCAGATGACATTATACTGTACTAGAATGCCCCAAAGATTCCACCAAGAAACCACTAGAGCTGATAAATAAATTCAGTAAAGCAGCAGGATACAAAATTAATATCCAGAAATCAGTGGTATTTTATATGCCAACGATGAACTAACAGAAAGGAAAATTAAGAAAGCAATCCCATGCACAGTTACTACAAAAAGAATAAAATACCTAAGAATAAAGCTAAGCAGGGATGTAAAAGACTTGTACTTGGAAAATTATAAGACACGGAGGAAAGAAATTGAAGAATATACAAATAAGTGGAAGCACACACCATGTTCATGGATAAGAATTAACATCATTAAAATGTCCATACTACCCAAAGCAATCTACAGATTCAATGCAACTCCTATCAATATTGCAATGATATATTTAATGGAACTAGAACATATACTTTAAAAAATTATATGGAACTATAAAAGGCCCTGCATAGCAATAGTGATCCTGAGAAAGAAGAACTAAGTTGGAAGAATCACACTACTTCATATGAAACTATACTATAAGACCATAGTAATCACAACAGCATGGTACTGGGATAAAAACAGATGCATAGATCAATGGAACAGAACAGACAGCTCAGAAATAAACCCACACCTTAACAATCAATTAATATTTGACAGAGGAAGCAAGCACATGCAATGGGCTAAAGATAGTTTATTCAATAAGTGGTGTTAGGAAAGTTGGACAGATATGTACAGAAAAATGAAACTAGACCACCTCTTTATACCACATATAAGAATAAATTCAAAATGGATCAAAGACTTAAATGTTAGACCCCAAACCATAAAAATCATAGAAGAAAAAATAGGTAGCAAAATCTGGACATTGCTCATAGCAATATTTTATTGGATATATCTCCCCAGGCAAGGAAACAAAAGAAAAAAAATAAACAAATGAGACTATATCAAACTAAAAAGTTTTTGCACAGCTAAGGAAATCATTAATAAAATAAAAAGACAACCCACAGAATGGGAGAACATATTCACTGATACATGTCATAAGAGATTAATATCCAAAATTTATAAAGAACTTACAAAACTCAACACCAAAAATACAAGCGACCCAATTAAAAAATGTACAAAGAACCTGAATAGACAGTTCTCCAAACAGGACATACAGATGATCAGTAGACACAGAAAAAGATGCTCAATGTCACTAATCATCAGAGAAATTCAGATTAAAACCACAATGGGATATCAGTTCACACCTGTCAGAATGGCTATCATCAATAAATCAACAAACAACAAGTGCAGGTGAGGATGTAGATAAAGGCGAACACTTGCACTATTGGTCGGCATGTAGATTGGTGCAGCCACTGTGGAAAGCAGTGTGGAGATACTTCAAAAAATTAAAAATGGATATGTTTTTTGACCCAGTGATCCTACTTCTGGGACTATATCTGAAGGAACCCAAAACACTAATTCGATAGAACATAAGCTTCCCTATGTTCATCGCAGTGTTATTTACAATCATGAAGATATGGGAACAGTCCAAGTGTCCATCAGAAGATAGTGGATAAAACAACTATAGGAAATGTACACAAGAGAATACTATTTGGCTGTAAAAAAGAAGAAAGTCTGATCCTTTGCAACAGTGTGGGTGGATCTGGAGAACAGTGCTAAGTGAAATAAGCTAGTCAGACAAAGACAAATACCACAGGATTTCACTCATATCTGGAATCTAATGAATGAACTGAACTAACAAGGAAAATGGAGACAGACTCATAGATAGAGAGTAGGATGACAGCTAAGGGGGGTGAATTTTGGGGCTGGAGGGATGAAGCAAACAGGTTAAAAAGAAAAAAAAGAACAGATATTCAGTGACAACTGAAAAAATACTACAAATGTGGTTGTAAGAAGAGGGGTCAGAAAAATATAGAAACCATAGTGAGCAAAATTGTTTTCCCCAAGTTGATGACAAAGATAGACAGATGCAAGAAAAGTCACAAAAATCTATCCAAGATAAACAGAAAGAAAACCAAATGAAGGTCCACCAGAATAAAATGTCTGAAAATGAATGTATATGAGAACATTGTCAAAGTAGCAAGAGGCATAAACAGACATTATATGCAAACAAAAAAGTTAAAGCAGAGTTTTTGTCAATAACAATTAAAAAAGAAGACAATGGAATAACATATTGAAAGTGATTAAAGAAAGGGGAGAGGAGGCCAGACAAAATGTTATATACAGGAAAAAATATATACTTTAGAACTGAAGGCAAAATAAGAAACTTTTCTGATAAAGAACAACTAAGAGAATGCATTATGACAAATTTGTACAAAAAGAAATGGCAAAGAAATTTTTTCTATCTAAAGGGAAATCTATCAGAATAAACTAGGATCTCTAGGACAATTTTTAAATGTATACAACATGATTGTGAAACATTTTGAAACATTTTATGTAAGATTCTTTCTTTCCCTAAATATTAATTGAGGGATCTTTGCATATTGTAGCAGTAGTGGTCATTACTTTGGGTCAATCCATGGCATTCATTCACGTATTGTTTATGGCTGCTCTCACACAATTATGGCAGAACTGAGGGTGCATGAAGAGAGGAAATTTCATTTTCTTTCAATGCTTCTTAGGGTGTTTTTCTTTTTGATTCTAGCACCTAATGGACAAACACCACCATACCTTTACTCTTGAAGAAAATACCAAGCTTCTAGAATCTTAAAAAAAAACCCATTAAGGTTTCTTTATTTTTTAAAATTAAATGTATTGAGTGACATTGGTTAAAATACTGTATAGGTTTCACGTGTAAAGTTCTGTAATACATCACCTGTATATTATATTGTACGCTCACCACTCCAGAATCTTTTAGCACCGCGTCTTCTTGTGCCTTGAAACCATAGGTGGCGGTATGACTACCTGTTTTTGCTACTTTTTCTGTTATTTAAAAATCCCCACCCCCCCAACTCTTCCACTGACTGTTTAGATTATTCTCTGTATTAATTTTCTTCTAGGATAAGCATGATATATTTATAGTAGAGATAAGAAATGCCTTTCTAAAAGAGTCATAATCCATTTAAATAATGTGAATATCCTTCTGTGTAAACCATAATAATAAAGAATCAAGTGTTTCTCATTCAAATGTGTTTTTTAAGAAGTTAAACTGTTCTGTAAGTAGAAGTTTAGTTCTTACATTTTCTAGAAAGGCTTCTTTCTAATACTCTGATGAATTTACTAATTGATAACATTTTTCATTTTTCATTATGATACAAAATACATTACAGTTGAGAGAGACATAAGTTTCTAGTTAATATCTTGCAGAGGGAATGCCCAGTGCTGTAGTTTCCCTCCCCCTGAGAAAATTTCTCTCAGAATATAT
>PVJI01011929.1:0-53889 GCA_004026765.1 Micronycteris hirsuta | reverse complement strand
CTCTATTTCCAATGAGCTAGCTGTGGAGAAGGAAAAAAAGTTGAGACAAAAAACAATTACTGCATGCTAGAACCATAAGTTGAGTGCTTAATTCATCCTGAGAAGGTCAGGATATGCTTCTCTAGAGAAATAATGATTGACTTGAACATGCAAGCATGAGGGGAAGTTTGTTGGTGGACAAGTGGGATGGAAGAGGGGGAACATTGCATGTTGTAGGGTGAAAAGCACGTGTAAAGAACAGAACCCATGAAGAAGTATGCTGCATTTGCATATGTGAACATGAGGTGGTTATCACCTGAGGTTCATACTGGGGATCTGTGTTACCATTCTGGTAGCAAAAAACAAAGGTGAGCAGATCTTGTTCCTGGAGGTCTTTGCTATAATGCAGGTGAGGAGTGACGAGGGGCTCAACTAAGTCAGAGGCTGTGTAAATGGAGCAGGAGGTAGATTCAAAGGATATTTCAAAGCGTTGAATCTATGGGAGTTGGTGGTGAATTGGATTTGGCCAATGTAAAGGAGGAGTTCTCTAGAATTACAGCTTTGGAGGAGGGGGTACAGGGCTGTAGTTCATTGAAATGATAAATTCAGTTAGGGACATAAATATGGTTTGTAAACATCTACCACATTTTAAGTAAACTTGGACAGGTTCAAGTTTTCAAAAGGCTTCAAAGTGGGTCATAATCAGATCCTCTGCCCATTTTTTAAATTGGATTTGTTGTTGTAGTTGAGTTGTATGTGTTCTTTATATATTTTGAATGGTGATGGGTGGTAACTAGACTTGTGGTGATCACTTTGTAGTGAATACAGATGTCAAATTACAACACTGTACACCTGAAACTGAATAACAAAAGTGTTTTTTAAATGAAGTCCCTATGCTATAAAACTAATGAGAAACTTATTTACTTTTGAAAATAATTTATATACATCTCAAAGGACAGAAAAGATTTACAATTATGAGTTTTCTCAAGAAATTGCTCTAAGAAAAAAAGGGAGGAAAGGTATTTCCCTTTTTTTTCCACCAGGGAAAACTCTGGTGTTTGTTTTGTTTTTTGTTTTTTTGTATTAGTATTTACCCTACTCTTCTTCCAAGTCCAATTCGGTTTCCACAGCATTTCTTATACTATCGCTAACATGTCAGTGGATCAGCTCTGTTCCTGCCCCTTCCTCTCTCCCTCCATCCCTCTTCCCCTTTTCCCTTCCTTTGTCCATGCGCTTTTGCAAATTCATATTGAATAGCCTACCTGAGTAGCCTACAGAAGGCTGGGGAAGTCAGAACCCAGGACTTTCCAGTACCTTCTCCCCAACCCACCCCCCAACCACACACTGATTCTGTGTTTTGATTCCTCTCTTGGTTGGAGAACTTTCTATCCTAGTGGATAGAAAGGAATTTGCTATCCTGCTGGCTCCTTGGTAAGGTCACTGCCTGGAACTAGTAGATGCCGCACCAGGAGGAAAAGCTGTTGCTGAACAGGAAGTGTGGGTAATTGGTATGCTTCCTGGTGTCTGCCAATGCAGCCCTGAAATCCTGCCTCCACTGAATGCAGCTTCCTTGTGCAGCTGTGGCTCCCAGCAGGCTCTGTCTCTGGGGAATTACAAATACGCTGATCTGGGCTGTAAAAGCTGGTGGCTCCAGACAGTGCAATTGCATATATCAGGTGAGGGTTGGGTCCATGGAACTGGGATGCTGAGCGAGCTATGAGCTTTTGCTTTGCTATGACCCAGCTTCTCACCAGCAAGATAGGTGGGCAAATACCCCTCACCCTTAGGCCCAGGAGACTGAGGGGAGTAAGAGAGTCAGCCTGTTTTTGTCTTCTGCTAGACTGCAAGCTGTTTGAGGATAGGGGGGTGGAATTTACTTCTGTATTTTCCACTGCACCCAGCATAGTGTTCTCCCTGGAGGACAGGTGGCCTGGTTCAAGTTAGGCAGCAGCTTGGCTGCATCTTTGACCTTCTCTTTTCCAGCTCATTCCCAGGTGAGCTCATGGGGCTTGAAGCAGGCAACCGGCCACCAATCTCCCAGGATCTCTGGTGAGAGCAGACACAAGGTTTCCTTCTCCTTGGTGTCTGAGGGCTGAAGAGGACAGAGCTTGCTTTTCCTAGGTTCCTTGTGCAAATACTGACATTTCATAGTGCCCAGGAGGCTGACCCAAGAGAACTGTTGCCTACATGACTTTCACCTGGTGATCCTAACCAGCTGGTGGGAAGGCCCCTCCTGAGCCTCAGGCACATGGTACTGATTTGGTGGCTGCTCACTGAAGGCCCCTGTTCAGCCCTTTATTGGTTCACCAGTGTTACCGAGCCCCTCACTGTTTGACTTGCCTGCTTTTGGGGCTTGGGTGAGAATGTGCAAGAGATACAAAAACACAAACAGGCAAAGAAAGAACCATAGCCACTGGATGCAAAAGCCAAGTGGGACACCTGGCCCAGGGGACTCTCCAAAGCAAAGCTCTTGCCACAAACACGGTAAGAAAGAACTTAAACGGTGAAAATTCTTAAGAAGATAAGAGTTTTAAAAAGTTTTCCTAGAACTAAGGAACTATGATTTTTAAAGAAATTCAATTCAATAGATGCATTTTGACACTTTTATTGAATTAGACAAAATTTATTATTGTTTATGCTATTGGGTTGGCCAAAAAGTCTGTATGGTTTTTTCCATGAAATGAAAGGCACATTTTTCCCGATAACTTTATTGGTTTGGATATTTTGAGTATGTCATCTGTCTCCCGCTGTTGGCTTCCAGTGGGTACAGGCCAGGGGTGCTGCTAAATATCTTCTAATGCATAAGACAGCCCCACAGCAAAGAAATAGTTGGCTAAAATGTTAATAGTACCAAGACACTTCACAAACCACTTTTGACACATTCAGTCACGGCACCTTATCCATACATTGCACAAAAATTGTTTGTGTGTTTCAGTTGCATTTTTATCTTTCTTGAAATAATAAAGCATAATAGGCTGAAAATGTTGTATATTTTCTTACATCTTCAATATTAAAATAGCTGCATAAAAGTTCACTAATTTTGATACTTTTTTGAATGCATGCTGATATGACAGCAGTCACAATACAATCTAACAAAATTGTTTCAAACGAAGTTACAGACAACTAAGTGCTACTAGAGCCATCGTCTGGAGAAAACTAAATGAGCTTTTTGGTCAACCCAATGTTACGGTTCTCCCAATTTTTACTATATGGGGTGATACTGGTTAATAAAATTATGTAGGCTTTAAGTATACAATTCTATAATATATCATGTATATTTTGTATTGTGTGTTCATCACTTATTACTGAAAAAAAAAACACCTTATCTGAGGACAATGGTGACTAAGATGGTCTCATCTCTGAGGAGTTTACAGTCTACTGAAGAAGAGACTTAAATAAGCAGACATAGTACAGAGGATGACATAAGAGTTTATAGGAAGTAGGAATAAAGTGTTTTGCACACAGAAGGCAGGTGTGAGAAGCTTCGCAGAGGGAGTGCTGTTTCAGCAGGGTCATGGACAGACGGGTCTCAGTTGGGGAGGGGGAGCGGGAGGAGGAGGGGGAGGGAATGCAGGCAGGACAGTGATTCTGGGCTAGGGGAGTGGACCAGTGAGGCTGGAGGATGTCATGGGAGATGAGGTTAGAAAGTTGTTTGGAGTCAAATCACAGAGTATCTTGTTTGCCATGTTAAGAAATTTGGGAACCATGGAAGTACATGAACAAAACACACTGTTAGTCACCTTGAGGTGAAACCCCATAGGTGCAGAAGCAGAATGAAGGACCCAGACTTTGGCCTCAGGTTTGAAGATCTGTCATAGCCCTCACAGCTGAGTGACATGGGACGCAGTTCTCGAACTGCGTACCATAATGGCATTGCTAAGGGCAAAGAAACGTAAGACCTGGAGTAATGCACATGAAGGGCGTTCGGTGTGTCATGGCTGCTCACTGAGGTTCTGCTGCACGAATCGGCAAACCAGAGGGAGGCATGGGCATGTGTATAAGATATCTCGACTCCATTTTAGAGTTGAGATATTTGAGGCTAAAAGAGGTTAAATAGCTTGTCTAAGCTGCCCAAGCAAGTAAGAATTCCAGTTTGGATATGAGCCCAGCGCTCACGTTCTTTCTGTTCAAATACACTGCTCCCTGGGAGAAAGGCCCAGCCAGGGAGAGGTTATATAAATGGTGGTCTTACTGCCCTCAAGGAGTTTACCATCTGGCCTCTTCAACATGGGAAGTTGGACTTTGAAGCTGGGCTTCAAAGCAAAAGCTGTCACAGGGTTGTGGTTCTAGTGAGCTAAGAGGAGAAGCAGTTCCTGTGAGGGTATAAAGTCATGGGGGGCTTCCTGGAGGAAGCCAGACTCCTGTGGACTTTGCTGAAGAGGGAATTCCAGGGTGGGGCATGCTGTGGGGGTCTACCCAGCATCTCTCTTAGGAAAGAGGGATTTACTCCCCCAGCTGCTGGCCCTGCTGCAGCAAGATGGCCCTCAGCTGTCAGCCCTCTGGGCAGTACCTTAGCTGAAGAGAGCTGCCTCACTCAAGTCCTACCTCCTTCCAGGGGAAGTCCACACCCATTGACTAACCAAGGTTGGTTGACAGGCCTGGTTTTCTTACCCAGCTTGAGACAACTCCGAAGGCTATCTCAGTCCTTAAGCTCCCCACGGGGTCAGCTGAAGTCCTTGGAGCTCCACCAGAGCTCAGCCTCTGCCTCCCCACTCCTGTCCCCACCCCTGTGCTCACCCTTCCACTGGGGCTGACCCAGGAGCACTCCCTAACAGACACTGGCATGCTCATCCCCATCTCAGTCAGCTTCCTGGGAACTGCACCTGTGACATCCACACTCAGATAATGCCTTGGAGCCTTGGACTGCAGTCAAGTCTGCAGGATTCCAACTGGTCCTGGGTCCTGTGTGGTGACAGGGCAGAGGTCAATGTAGAAGGTTGATAAAGACCCACAAGCCCACTAGTGCATTTCCTTGCAGGACCTGTAGCCTGTCCCCTTAAAATTCTTATCTGAGAGAGACACATACTTTATGCTTGATAAGATAGAGCTGAGACTGAGAGAGAGAGAGAGATGGGGCAGTGGGTGCTGCCAGTGGTTAGAGGGTGGAGAGGGTTAGAGTGGAGGCACTCATCTTCTAAATGCCTTTGCAGCCACTCTTTCAAATGAGGAGAGGAGCAGAGCATGGGATGGGATGGCAAAGTTGGGAGGAACTGGCTGGGAATGACGTATAGCCTTGAAGGAGGGTCAGTGTCTGGGAAGATCACTTCAGTGGTCTCAGGCTTTTAACCTGTGCTCAACATCTGCAAATCCCCACCCATAGAGTTCCACTGGGACTTATTTTCTATAGATTGGATGATGAAAGAAACAAGTTATTTTTCATTCCATTTCATGCATATAAAATTCTAATTTGTAAAACTGAGACATAATTCCCAACCACCCCCCACCACCCCCCAGAAAAAGGGAAAGCACTGTCTTTCAGTGAGGTTGACAGTTTTAAGTAGCTTCTGGAGCTCAGGACCCTAGGAACCTTGAACATGCCAGGAGGGCACACACCTGACAAAATCTCTCCTAGCTGCCTGGCTTACTTGTGGTTGTACGAGCTTGGCACTCAAATTTCCAGCGAGTTTTCCGAGGGGCACTCTGCCCCTTCTCTGGCCGAGTTCTCATGGCCAAGTGCTGGCCAGGTGGAAGCCCAAGACCCAGCAGGGGACTGGCATCCATGAAGATGTAGGGTTGAGTAGCCTCTGACCATTCTTCTGATATGGAGAACCCTGTACAGTCATTACTGGTATCCTGTAATGACTTCTGGTCAACGTCGGACTTCATCTGCAATGGCGGTCCCAAGAGATTTTAATGGAACTAAAGAATTCCTATTGTCTAGTGATGTTGCAGCCATTGTAATGTCCTAGGCAACACATTGCCCACGTGTTTGTGGTGATGCTGGTGTAAACAACCTACTACGCTGCCAGTTGTATAAAATTATAGCACATACAGTTATGTACAGCACATAATGATGATGATGATGATAAACAACAATGGTACTGGTTTATGTATTTACTATACTGCCCATTGTTACTTTAGAGTGTACACTTTGTACTTATTAAAAAAATGTTTGCTGTAAAGAGTATGTTGTGTTAGGATGGCAGTGGCCTCAGGTATGTCATGTTTGGCATGTCTCTGATTGCATCATTTTCCCTTGTGCTTCATTCAGTCTCATGTTGTTTTGGACAGTAATGCACTGTACAGGCTTGCAGCCCAGTGAAGTGGGCTAGACCACCTAGGTTTGTGTGAGTGTACTCTATGATGTTCTCACAATGATGAAACCGCCTGTGATGCATTTCTCAGATGTATGCCTGTAGGATCAGAAAGGCTCTGGCTTGGTACTGTGAATGACTGGGGGCCTGTTTTCCTGTTTCTTCTACTTTTTGGGGCAGTGAAGAAGCTGATGTACATTCTTTCCTGAGGGGGTCACAGGCTCAGAGTTAACTTTTAGAAAGATGTGGCTTTGTATTTCCGGCAAGTCTTAGCTGCAGCTATAGAAAGGGCACGTTTGCGACAGGGAGACCTGGTGACAACTAGGAGCCAAATGGTGGCTGGGAAAGAGGGGGGTCATCTGAGACACACTCGGGGCAGAATGTGTGGGAGGGAACAATGGCTTCCATAAAGAGCAGTCTGTTTTCAGCCCCAAGGGGATGGCGGCTGATAGTGCCAGGAAAAGAAACTGGGAGGCAGTTCTCACAAACCCCATGAGACAGGCTTCACAAATAGACCTGGTTTCAAATTCTGGCTCTGTTACTACTAGCTGTGAAGGTGCCAATGGGTATGGCACCTTGTGGAGTCTGATATGTTGTTTTTTAATTTATAAAATCTGGGATGACAATGACTACTTCATAGAGTTATTTATTGTAAAGAGCAAATTACATGAGAAATAATCGTGAAGCATTTACAATAGGTCAGCTCCCAATACATGGTAGGCACTGGGTACTCTGATTAGTGCAGTTTATGAGGTTGAGTTGGGGTGATGGGCCTGACTAGGTCTAGTTGAGTTGCTCAGGGAGGTCACATGGATGAGTCAAGAGTGTGGGCTGGGTCTCTTCAGGTCCTTGATGTTTTAGAAATCCAACTCTCTCTCTTAAGCAAAGACATGAACTTATTTATAAAATAGCCTTTACTTTTCAGGGTAGCTGTGAATGATAAGCATGAGTACTGTTGATAATCTTTTTTGTAGTTAGATCATGCAGAAGTTATTTTCTTCCTTTTAATCTCATTTTAATAACAGTTGAAATATTTTTAAAAAGATTAAACCACAATGTCATTTATTGTTTATTTATTCATTTTAAGTATATTTTATTGATTATACTATTACAATTTTCCCAATTTCCCCTCCTTTATCCCCACTCTGCCCTGCACCCCCCAACCCTCCAGCATTCCCTCCACCCCCTTAGTTCATGTCCATGGGTTGTACATATAAGTTCTTTGAGTTCTCTGTTTCCTATACCATTTTTGATCTCTCCTCGTCTATTTTATGACTACCAATTTTGCTTCTTCTTCCCTGTACCTTTTCACCCCTATTCCTCCCTTCCTCCTCCCCACTGAAATCCCTCCATGTGATATCCATTTCTCTGATTGTTTCTGTTCTAGTTGTTTGCTTAGTTTTTGTTTTCATTGTTTTTCTTTTAGGTTCATTTGTTGATAGTCGTGAGTTTGTTTTATTTATTTATTTTATTTATTTATTTTTTCAGGTTTCATCTTTTTAATCAGCTCTGTGAAGGACATACTAGGGACTTCTGGCCAAGATGGAGGTGTAGGTGGACACGCTGTGCCTCCTTGCACAACCAAAAGAGGAATAACAACAATTTAAAAGCAAAATAAACACCCCAAACAGACAGAGAATCAAACTGAGTGGAAGTCCAACAGCCAAGGATTTAGAGAGGACACATTCATTTGGACTGGTAAGTGGGGTGGAGCTGCACAGAAAGCTAGCGCAGCAACGGCAGTTTGCCTGGAGAGTTTCATGGCAGGTGCGCCTGACTAAAAAGCGGCCCAAAAAGCGGCTGGTGCACCCAGAGAAGCCAATGGGAAACTGCGGGGCTGAGACTGGTGGGCTGGGCAGTCCCTCACTTGCGTGTGCAGATAAACTGGGAGAAGGAGCTGGGAAGCGAAGCAGAGAACACCGGTGGGGTTTGAGGCGGCAGCAGGAGCAACTCCCAGCAGTACAGGAAAGTGCATTGGGAGAGAAGTGACTGGGAGACCGGAAGAGCAGAGCAAGCACCATTGTTCCCTCCCAGGCCATGCCCTCTCAGACAGCATAAGTGGAGGTTGCCCTACCCTGGTGAACACCTAAGGCTCCGCCCCTTAAAGTAACAGGTGTGCAGAGGAAAAATAAATGGCCCAAATGAAAGAACAGAACAAAGCTCCAGAAAAATTACAACTAAGGGATGAAGAGATAGCCAACCTATCAGATGCACAGTTCAAAACACTGGTAATCAGGATGCTGACAAAATTGAAAGAAAGTTGGTTGCAAATAGATGAACAAATGAAGGATATGCTAAAGAAAATGAGGGAAAATGTGCAGGGAACCAAGAGGGAACAGAAGGAAACTGGGACTCAAATCAATGGTGTGGCCCAGAAAGAAGAAACAAGAATTCAAAAAAACGAGGAGAAGCTTAGGAACCTCCGAGACATCTGTAAACGTCCCAACATCCAGGTCATAGGGATGCTAGAAGGAGAAGAAGAAGACCAAGGAATTGAACATTTATTTGAACAAATAATGAGAGAGAACTTTGCCAATCTGGCAAAGGAAATAGACTTCCAGGAAGTCCAGGAAGCTCAGAGAGTCCCAAAGAAGTTGGACCCAAAGAGGAACACACCAAGACACATCATAATGACATTATCCAAGATTGAAAATAAGGAGAGAATCTTAGAAGCAGCAAGAGAAAAGGAGACAGTTACCTACAAAGGAATTCCCATAAGATTGTCAGCTGATTTCTCAAAAGAGACCTTTCAGGCAAGAAGGGGCTGGAAAGAAGTATACCAAGTAATGAAAGGCAAGGACCTACATCCAAGAATACTCTATCTGGTAAAACTTTCATTTAGAATGGAAGGGCAGATAAAGTGCTTCTCAGATAAGGTCAAGTTCAAGGAGTTCATCATCACCCAGGCTTTATTATATGAAATGTTAAAGGGATTTATATAAGGCATGGAGAGATATCAACAGGGGAGTGGGAAGGGGAGAGAGGAGGAAAAAGTACAGAGAATAAGTAGCATAAATGGTAGGTAGAAAACAGATGGGGGAGGTTAAGAATAGTATAGGAAATGTAGAAGCCAAAGAACTTATGTGTATGACCTAAGGACAAAAACTAAAGGATGGGGAATGGGGTGGGGTGGGGTGGGGTGGAGGAGAATATAGGGGGGAAAATGGGACAACTGTAATAACATAATCAATGAAATATATTTTAAAAAAGGACATCCTAAATGCTACATGAAAATACAACAGAATATTTTTTCTTCCAGTATTAAAAAAATATGACATTCACAAGCATTTTAAGAAACATCTATATATCAGGTCAGTGATCTTCAATAAAAAACATCACCTCTAAGTAATCATGTTTTTAATTTCTTATAGTTACACTTGGAAATTGTCCCCTAAACATGGTAAACACTGTCTACATGTTTTTAAAATGTCCCTAGATGCACATGATTTCTGAGGAAAAAAGTCTGTTCAAACGTCTTTTTTTTTTGCCAGAGTCAATCCTGAGAGCCCAGACTAAATGCCCTAGAATTTGTCTTGAAATGGGAGAAAAAGCTAAAAATAAAAACACACAGAGCTTTCTAAAAGGTCTTCAACAAGCTACCTTGGGAGCTCAATTCAAAAATATGTTTATGTACTAAAACAGATGTTTCAGTGTAGCTCCAAAACTCTATAAATACAGCCATTAGAAGGATGATCCTGGATCAGAAGTTTTATTCCTTGTGTATATTAGGTGTGCATACCTCATCTCAGTTGTCATAATTGTCTCTGTAATTTCCTCCTGCGTAGCGGTCATAACTGCCCTGGCTTCTGTCACCATAGTCTCTGGACCTTCCACATCCATATCCATATCCATGTCCATGTCCATGTCCATATCCATGTCCATATCCATATCCTCCAGGTCGACTGTCGTACCCACCACTCCCATAGCCCTGGTCCCCACCACCTCTGGAGTAGCTGTGACCATGCCCATGGGCCCCAAAGGCACCCCCTCTGGTTCCATGGCTGACTTGCCTACGTGGTCCACACAGACCTGGCGACTATCCAGAGACTCTCATCTCTCATGGCTCTCATGGCATCTGAAGCATGCTCTGGATTGGTGAAGGTAATGAAGCCAAAACCTTGGGATCGCTGAGTCTCCTAGTCCTTGACTACGACCACCTCAGAAATTGGCCCAAAGCTGCTGAAGTGATATTCCAGAGCTTGCTAATCGGTGTTGAAGCTGAGCCCTCCAACAAACAGCTTCCCTTCTTCAGAGGACATGGCAGTGAATTTGAATCCTAGAAACTAAGTAGAAGGGCCAGGTAGACAGCAACCATTGAAGAGGAGAGTGACTGAGCTGAGAGTTTGTTGTCATTTTACTATTCATATTTTTTATCTTCTTTTTCTTAGATAAGTCCCTTTAACATTTCATATAATAATGGCTTGGTGATGACGAACTCCTTTAACTTGACCTAAAGGGAAGCACTTTATCTGCCCTTCCATTCTAAATGATAGCTTTGCTGGACAGAGTAATCTTGGATGTAGGTCCTTGTCTTTCATGACTTTGAATACTTCTTTCCAGTCCTTTCTTGCCTGCAAGGTTTCTTTTGAGAAATCAGTTGGTAGACTTATGGGAACTTCTTTGTAGTCAACTCTTTCCTGTCCTCTTGCTGCTTTTAAGATTCTCTCTTTATATTTAATCTTGGATAACTTAATGAGGATGTGTCTCGGTGTGTTCCTCTTTGGGTTCAACTTCTTTGGGACTCTCTGGGCTTCCTGGACTTCGTGGAAGTCTATTTCCTTTGTCAGACTGGGGAAGTTTTCCTTCATTATTTGTTCAAATAAGTTTTCAATTTATTGTGGTTGTTCTCCTTCTGGCACCCCTATGATTCATATGATGGAATGTTTCAGCTTGTCTGAGAGGTTCCTAAGTCTCTCTTCACATTTTTGATTTCTTGTTTCTTCATTCTGTTCTGGTTGGATGTTTATTTCTTCCTTTTGTTCCAGATCATTGCTTTGAGTCCTGGTTTCCTTCCTGTCACTGTTGGTTCCCTGAATATTTTGCTTTATTTCATTTTGGGTATCTCTCATTTGTTTTTTCATTTTTCAACCAAGTTCAATCACATCTTTGAGCATTTTGATCACCAGAGCTTTAAATTCTCCATCAGATAGGCTGGTTATCTCCTCATTGCTTAGCTTTCTGGTGTTTTGCTGTGTTCTTTCATTTGGGCCATATTTCTTTGTCTTGGAGCACCTGTGCTGGGGTGCTGCCTGTGGGGGAGGGGCCAGAGAGGGAACAATGCAGCTCCCCTGCTCAGCTTTAGCCCACTTTCCAATGAACTCTCATGTGAGATTGGGAGTTTCTCCCACCATGGGACCTGCCGTAGTCCACAATGAGCTTTGAGTCTCAGTTTCCCCTTCAACCAGCTCTGCCTGTGCAGTCTGCCACCTTACCACAGGTTCTTACCAGTATGGTTGTTCTGGCTGACTGTTTCTTTAATTTTTTGGTTGTTGGAGTTCCATGCAGTTTGATTTTCTGGCACTTCTGGCTGTTTATTGATTTTAGATTAGTTGTTATCCTCCTTTTGGTTGTGCGAGGAAGTGAAGGGTTTCTACCTATGCCTCCATATTGTTTGGAACTCGACATTTATTATTTATTTAACAGAAAAGTTCAACAATGTTATTAAGGATCCTAGATTTTTCCAACTTTCTGCTTCCCAATTTTTTTTTTTTTGTCTCATGGATGCAAGATGGTTGCCATTGCATAGGCATCACATCTACATTCAAGACAGAAAAAATAGAAAGGTACATCACCATTGAGTTCTCTGCTATTTATTGCTTTTATCAGGAAAGCAAAGTTTTCCAGAAGACTCGGCAGGGCTTCATTGGCCAGAATTTGGTCAGATAGTCATCTCCAAGGGTTAACAAAAGGCCAAGAAAGAAAAAATATGGCAAAGAGGAGTGAGATTGCCTAACAATGGTTTCTTACCCTAAAGGGACATTTTTAAGAAGTGAGATTTTGGCAAGGAGAATTCTGATTTATCCAGTGACTTAGCATTTAATTGTAAATCAATGGAAATTTTCATGGATAAGTAGGTAGCCTGTTTCCTAGAGGATAAGAGAACTAAAAGACCATTTTAGAAGAAGAGATGTTTTTGCCTTTTGGTTTCTGGGGGCAAAAGCTTTAACTCCCTTTCCCTTTCCTAGAAGCTTTATTCCCTGCTCTCTCTTTTAAAGTCAGTAAATAAATAATGACTTCTCCAACCAGATAATGATGAAACATTACTAGTGGATGTCAAGATTCAACTTTGTTGCTCTTTAAATTTATGAGTTCAACAGTAGGCTTGATTGCACAGGAAACTGAGACAACAGGAAAGAGGACAAGGAAGGCCACTTTACCTCACACAGGAAGGGGCTTTTAGTCTTGATTAGCAGCTGCTACCTTCTGCCCTCAGGCCTGATGCAGGGCCCCAGCTCCTTCTTGTAAAGAAAAACTTCCTTGATTTGAAGACAGCTTAAGCATTCACAGATATATTTACGGTAGCTTAATCATCAAATTCCTTGTTCTAAAGTGAATTAGAAAAATTGTATATTTGATGTGCTATTTATTCAGTGACTTCAGATAAAGGAGTTTATTATAATAAATTTAAACACTTCTGCAGTAAAACCCAAATTAGTGAAATTACAAAACTGTTACGCTTTTGAAAAGAACAATTTTTAAAAATCTACTGAAGATGGGTAGTGGCGATGATTGCACAGCAATGCGAATGTACCTAATGTCACTGAACTGGACACTTAAAAATAGTTAGAATAGTAAATTTATGTTATGGATATTTTAGCACAATAAAAACATCTATGGAATGTAGTTCTTTTGAAGGATCTGCCCTAATAAATAGGAAGAATAATTTGTAAAGAGAGGAGCAGATAACTGCATGTAAGTGACTAGTTTTTTTCCCCACTCTCTACTCAGTACACGACTTGATCACAGAGTGTCTCCTTGAACTTCGGACCTGTGTGGCATCCTGTCTCAGAGACACCTCAGGTTCACGATGTCGCACACTGAATTCGGTGTCTTCAGTTTACCCCTGCATGCTTCCTTCCCCTCCCCTGTCTTAGCTAAGGGCCTCAAACCTGGATGCTGTTCTTGAATTCTACTTTTCCCTCACTCTTCACACCAGATCATTCACCACTTTGGGTTAATTCTGTCTCCTTAGTGTGGCTCTAATCTGTTCATTTTTCTTCACCTCCATAGTTGCCACTCAAAGGGAAGTAAGTAATAAGGAACTGACCTCCGATTTAGCTCCTAGCTTAGTTTTGCCATCCCCCTAATCTTAAACGCCTGAAAAAATGTCAAGGTGCTAAGAAATAATTTTTTAAAAAATTTATTTTATTGTGGTAAGATTACTTAACATCACGTTTTCCCTCTTAGGCTGTAAGTGCACATACAGTCCTGTGATCTCTGGATGCAATGTTGTACAGCAGACCTCTAGAACTTATTTATCTTGCTTCCCTAAAGTGTTATACCTGTTGGTTAGAAATCCTTTTCTTAACCAAGATCAGTGAACTACTGGCATTTTTGGAAATGTTATCAAATTGCTTAGTAAATCATTACAAAGACACAGCCATAATTTTTGCCAAATGGAAATGAGTGATATCTCAACAGGGTTTCTGCATATGCTTGAAACCTCTTACTGTTCTGCAAAGTTTTAACCCCTTCCCATTTCATGTAGTAATACTAACACTGTAAGACAAAAGAATCGGAGTGTCATGTGCTTACGGCATGTTGTGGAAGATGCTGTTACACTGGTGTGTGAACTGTCCAAGGGCAAGGTTATTTCAGTTTTATTAATCACTCATCAGTCTTATTGCACATATGTATGTTCCCAGGCTCTATTGGGGTAGAGAGATGGGAAAAGTCCCCATTTGCAAGGGGTGCATGGCCTAGTGGTGGAGACAGACTTGAAAAACATGATTTATGCAGTAAAGTGAGAATCAAGCAACATGGCCTGGAGTCACTGAGAAGGGTTATTATTGACTTGAAGTCTCATGTCTGCAAAGAAAAGGTGATCTGGGTTTGAGATCCAGCGCTGACTCCAAATCAAGCCCTTTCCATTTCAGCCAAAAATGTAATCAGTGTGGCAGACCCAGGAGTTTGAAAACCTCATTTTAGTTTGCATTTTCCTGGCTACCAGTTGGATTGAACATCTTTTTATGTTTATTGACTGTGTATTTTCTCTTCTGTGTATCATCTGCTCTTGCCATTCATGGAAAATATCAATGTGGAAAATAAATGCTATGATGCAAATAGGGAGGTTGTCTGACGCTCTTTGATGGATTGGTTTCCTAAATCCTACACACTGCTCCTGACAAAAATAAGGATTAGGATGTTTTCCTAGAAGCCCCCTTGCTTCCTGCCAAATTCTTGCCTCTTTCTGATAATCAGGCTTCCTCTTCTAGCCTGATAGTCACTGAGAAAGGTCAATGGGACATGATGGAATCTACATGCGGACACTGTTGTGTTCAACTGCTTAGTTGTTTTCTTTCCTGTCAGAGCTAGGGGAGAAAGTCTGCACAGATGGAAAGAGGGAGTAATGTGTAGGCTTGCAAGTGTGAACACTATCTGAGAAAATGAAAGTGTTTGAGTGTGAACATCTTAAAGAATGATGTCCAATTTCATATCTGGTTTGATAAATTGCTCGGTGGCTGTGAGAATGACTCATTTATTGATATTTGCCTTTAACCTCCAATATCAATATTTTGTCCCAATTAACCCCGAGGACTCAGCCTTCATGTTATCTCACCTGATGGCAGTCAGAAGGGCTCTCCAGCTATGCCTTGTGTTCTAGGCTCTCGGTGGCCAGAGGACAGGGCAGGAGCTGCTGTAGGGGAAGTATGCAGGCAAGATGTAGGGGAAGGAGCACCCAGGACTTGGAGCCACAGACCCCTGGGTGGCAGTCTTGGCTCTGCTAACGATCAGTAGGGTTTGATAAAACAATTCTCCACCTCTCTGGGCCTTGGTTTTCTCCTATGCAAGGAGCTTCTCTGAGTTACTATAAGGACCAAATAACATGATTGCTAGACAGACATTAGGTACGTGTGTGTTCCTTTTCACTCTTCTCTATTCTCTTTGCCATACAAGACATATAGCCTAGGCAAAGGGGTTGAATGTAGTTGGTGTTTGATACTTGTGTGTTGCTTGATTACACAGAGCAGTGGTTCTCTAAGTGGGGTTCCCTGGCCAGCAGCAGCAACAGCACTTGGAAACATGTTAGAAATGAATCCCTAGACCTTCTCAATCAGAAGGTCTGCCCATGGGGCTCAGCAATGTTTTACCTGCAGGTAGTCCTAGTGCTGGTTGCAGTTTAAGAACCTCTGAAAATCTTCTTCCTATTGTGGCCCACATAGAATGAGATTTGGTGAGAGGAGGAAAAAGCTGGTTAAAGTCCAGGAGGTGATTTTCATCTCATTTTAGGTTTTCCTTAAAATGGTGAATGGATTATGTTTCAAGCAGGAAAATTGTTTTCTGTTACCCATTGCAAAAAATACCCAAGTTCAGTTTTGCATGGGATTGGAGCTCAGCTATCTGGATCTCTTTACTGAACTAGGACAGTTAACTTATTTCTGTTCTTTCTTTGTAAATATCAGTGACAGAATTTATAAACTGATGGATGCTACACTGAATACTCAGCTCTGGAAGAGCTGACATTATGATGTTTTGCTATTATTTTTTACTATGTATATTTTAATTTTATGTAAAAACAGAGCTCCCTGGCTGGTGTGGCTCAGTGGGTTGATTGCCGGCCTGCGAATCAAAAAGTTGCAGGTTCGATTCCCTGCCAGGGCACAGCCTGGGTTGTGGGCCAGGTCTCCTGTTGGGGGCATTCAAGAGGCAACTGACTGATGTGTGAACATTGATGTTTCTCTTCCTCTCTTCCTTTCTCCCTTCCCATCTCTCTAAAAAATAAAATCTTTAAATGCATACTTAAAAAAAAAGGCAGAGCCAATTTGCCCATGTTTATATGTATAGTGATTGAACATAGTATTTGGGCCCATTAACATATTTCTGGAAATCAGTGAAAATCTTGATTAAAAAAAAATGTCAGGAAGTAAGCCCCTACAGCTGAGTACAGTCATTGTGGCAAGTCTTTGTCAGGCTCATTTCTCATATACTTTAATCGAATTTTTTTCTCATGCCATCTTTGTGGCTAATAGACAATAAATAGCTGTACGTAATGAGTGTTCTGTATTAAGTATTCCTAAGCCTTTAATGAGAATACATCAAAATGCTTGTGAGTGTACCTTTTGATGGTCACTACGAATTTTGAATTTTAATTGTCATCTTTTTACTTTGAGAAGGAACCCATTTAACTGTATAAAGTACAATGAATTCTAAATGCAGAATACATTTCTTAGGACAGGACCTGAGGCTTAATGACCAAAGGCTAGTAGAATTTTATTTCAATGAATTTGAAGAAATATCAATTATGGGTAATAAATGCAATCTGGTGATGGAATAATAAAAATTACTAATAAAGGTGAGACTGTTCAGTGTAACAGTACCTACTATATTTTGAGAGGTTATCACATGCCAAGGAGTTGACTGGAGTTACCGATTTGATTCTTGTAAATCACTATGAGGCACAGATGGAGAGAAGGAACTGATGGTTGCCAGAGTGGAGGAGGTTTGGGAGACTGGGTGAAAAAGGTGAAGGGATTAAGAAGTACAAATTGGCAGTTACAAAATAGTGATGAGTATATACATTATAGCATAGAGAATATAGTCAATAATATTGAAATAACCATGTATGGTGTTTAAATATATTCTATTGATTATGCTATTACAATTGTCCCAGTTTTTTCTCCCCTTTATCCAACCTGCACCCCTCAACCCAGTTGCCTGTCTCCACCCCTCCTACAGGTCTGGATGAATGTTTCTTTAACTCCTTGGTTGTCGGACTTCCATACAGTTTGATTTTCTGTCAGTTCTGGTTGTTTTTTGTCTTTAAATTTACTTGTTGTCCTACTGTTGGTTGTATGAGGAGACCCATTGTATCTGCCCATGCTCGCATCTTGGCCCGTTGTTGATTTATTGACAGTAGCCATTCTGACAGGTATGAGGTGATGTCTCATTGGGTTTTTTTTTTTTTTAATGTTATTTATTTATTTTTAGAGAGAGGAGAAGGGAGGGAGAAAGAGAGGGAGAGAAACAGCAATGTATGGTTGCCTCGCACATGACCCTCACTGGGGACCTGGCCTGCAACCCAGGCATGTGCCCTGACTGGGAATCGAACTGGGACCCTTTGGTTCCCAGCCTGCGCTCAATCCACTGAGCCACACCAGCCAGGTCACTGAGGTTTTAATTTACGTTTCTCTGATGATTAGTTATGTTGAGTATTGTTTCATATGTCTATTGTCCATCTGTATGTTCTCTTTGGAGAAAAGTCTGTTTGAGTCCTTTGCCCATTTTTAAATCAGATTTTTTTTTTGGTGTTAAGTTGTATGAATTCTTTATTATTGGCAAATATCTTCTCTCATTCAGTAAGTCTTTTTGTTTTGTTGATGGTTTCCTTTGCTGTGCAAAAAAATTAGTTTGATGTAGTCCCATTTATTTTCTTTTGTTTCTCTTGTTTGAGGAAAAATATCAAAAAATATTACTAAGCCCTGGCTGGCTGGCTGGTGTAGCTCAGTGGATTGAGCGCGGGCTGGGAACCAAGTGGTCCCGGTTCGATTCCCAGTCAGGGCACATGCCTGGGTTGCGGGCCAGGTCCCCGTGAGGGCCATGTGAGAGGCAACCATACATTGCTGTTTCTCTCCCTCTCTTTCTCCCTCCCTTCCCCTCTCTCTAAAAGTAAATAAAAATAAAAATCTTAAAAAAAACATTACTAAGAATGATATTAAGGAGTTTGTTCCTTATATTTTCTTCTAGGAGTTTTATGATTTCAGGCCTTATATTTAAGCCTTTAGTCCATTTTGAGTTTATTCTTGTATATGGTATAAGAAAGTGATCCACTTTTATTTTGCATTTATTTGTCCAATGTTCCCAACATTTATTGAAGAGACTTTCTTTAATCCATTGTATATTCTTGCCCCCTTTTTTAGAAATTAAATAGCCATTTAGGTATGGGTTTATTTCTGGGTTCTCTATTCTGTTCCATTGATCTTTATGTCTGTTTTAAGGCCAGTACCATGCTGTTTTGATTGCTATAGCCTTGTAGTATAGTTTGATATCAGGTAATGTGATATCTCTAACTTTATTTTTTTCCTCAAGATTGCTTGAATTATTTGGTGTCTTTTTTTGGTTCCATATGAATTTTAGGATTAATCGTTCTAGTTCTGTGAAAAATGCCATTGGTATTTTAATAGGAATTGCATTAAATCTGTATATCACATTGGGTAGTATAGACATTTTAATGATGTTAATTCTTCCAATCCATGAGCATGGTATATCCTCCATTTATTTATACTTTCTTTAATTTCTTTCTTCGATGTCTTACAGTTTTCCTAGTGTAGGTCTTTTGCCTCCTTGGTTAAAATTATTCTTAGGTATTTTATTCTTTTTGATGCAACTGTAAATGAGATTGTTTTCTTAAATTCTAATTTTGATAGTTTGCTATTGGTGTATAAAAATGCAATTAGTTTCTGAATGTTTATTGTATTCTGCTACTTTACTGAATTCATTTGTTAGTTGTAATTGCTTTTTGGTGGATTCATTAGGGTTCTCTCTCTATATCTTCTGTCCAGAAGGTATCCACCCATGTACTACATGAAATAGAGACCACTAGTGAAGAAGATACAAGATACAAGAAACATTGTACATAGGACAATGACCCCTCAGTCACCTTCAAAGTAGGCACCTTGGGACCTCACACAGTTCTTCCAGTTGCCATCAACTGCTCTGTCATATTTTCTTGAACCTTATCAATGGTGTCTTTCCTTTCAAAGGTGACTTTAGTTTTGGGAAAAGCCAGAAGTCACAAGGCACCAAATCTGGGCTATACGGGGCTGAGTCACCTGGGTGATTTGATGTTTCACTAAAAAACTCTGCACAAGATGTGATGTGATGCACGAGAGGGTGCTGAAGTCGCTTATTTATGCTTATGCCTTAAAAGTGTAACTCTAGAAAGCAATAACGATATCCATATGCAAAATAATATCATGGAATACAATAATTGGTTTTGTAACTGAATTAAAAATTGAGTTAAAAAATTAAAACGAAAGATGTTTTTCTAAAACTTTGGGCCCAAAACATGGGTACGCATTATACATGGCAAAATACAGTAATTGTTCATAGTATTTCCTTATAATCCCTTGAATTTCTGTTATGTTGGTTGTCACTTCTTTTGCATTTCTAATTTTATTTATTTGGGCCCTATCTCTTTTTTTCTTGATGAGACTGGCTAAGGGTTTATTAACTTTGTTTATTTTTCAAAAACCAGCTCTTGGTTTCATTGATCTTTTCCATTGTTTTTTGAAGACTCTATTTTATTTATTTCTACTCTGATGTTTATTTTTCCTTCCTTCTACTTACTTGGACCTTGATTTTCTTTCTCTAGTTCCTAGTGTAAGGTTAGATTGTTTATTTGAGATTTTTCTTGTTTCTTGAAGTAGCCTGTATTGCTATCAATTTTCTTCTTAGAACTGTGTTCCACAGATTTTGGGTCATTGTGTTTTCATTTTCATTTGTCTCAAGGTTATCTTTTGACTTGTTCTTTGATGTTGTTGTTAACCCATTAATCATTTAGTAGTATATTATTTAACTTCCATGAGTGTGTTTTGCAGTTTTCTTCTTGTAATTGATTTCTACTTTCCTACCACTGTGATCAGAGAAGATACTTGATATGATTAAAATATTCTTAAATTCATTAAAACTTACGTTGTGCCTAATATTGGGTCGGTCCTGAAAAGTGTTCCATGTACACTTGAGAAAGATGTATATTCTGCTGCTTTGGGATGAAATGTCCTAAAAATATCAATTATATCAATCTGGTCTAATGTGTCACTTAAGGCCACTGTGTCCTTGTTAATTTTCTGCCTGGCTGGATGACTTATCCATTGCTGTCCACGGGGTATTAAAGTTCCCTACTATCACTATTTACTTTTGAGTTCTCCCTTTATGTATGTCAATATTTGCTTTATATATTTAGGTGCTTCTATGTTGGATGTATAAATCTTTATTAGTTATATCCTCTTGTTGGATTGATCCATTTATCATTATGAAATAACTTTTCTTGGTTTCCTGGTAGTCTTTGTTTTAAAGTCTATTTTGTTTCTGACATAATACTGCTCCTCAAGCTTTTTTCTTTGTTTTCATTTACACGAAATATCTTTTTCCATCTCTTTACTATTAGTCTGTGTGTATGTTTTAATCCTTTCAGCCACCTTATCTTTTCTCTGGAGCACTTAGTTTATTTATATTTAAAGTAATTAATGATAAATATGTAGTTTTGCTATTTTATTCTTTTTTTGTTTTTGTAGTTCTCTGTTCCTTAATTATTTTCTTGCTCTTCTTGCATGTTGATGACTTTCTCTGGTGGTGTTTTTGGATTCTTCTTTATTTCTTGTATTTCTCTTTTTAAAAAAGATTTTTATTGTTCAATTAAAATTGTCCCCATTTCTGCCCCCCATTACTCTCCTCTGCCCTACCCACCCCCACCTTCCATATTCAGTCCTTGCCATCCCCACCCCACGTTGTCCATGGGTTCTTTATACATGTTCCTTGATGACCCTTCCCCTTCTTTCCCCGTTATCTCCCTCCCCCCTCCCCTCTGGTCACTGTCAGTTTGTTCTTTATTTCCATGTGTCCGGTTATATGTTGCTTGTTTGTTAGTTTTGTTGATTAGGTTCCACTTATAGGTGAGATTATATGGTATTTGTCTTTCACTGCCTGGCTGACTTCAGTTAGCATAATGCTCTCTAGTTCCATCCGTGCTCTTGTGAAGGGTAGGAATTCCTTCTTTCTTCCTGCTGGGTAGTATTCCATTGTGTAAATGTACCAGTTTTCTGATGTAGTCATCTACTGCTGGGCACTTAGGCTGTTTCCAACTTTTTGGTTTGTGGTTACCATGTACTTCATATATTCCAAGGTATATTTATAGCAGTCTATTTTAAGTTTGAACAAATTCTAAAATCACCATAGTTATAACTTATCCCTTCTGTGTTTGTTTTTGCCATTATTTTCTACTTCTTGTATGTGTGTGTTTGTGTATATTCCCTAATTTATTGTAATTACACACGATCTTCCTACTTTTTTCTTTTAACCTTTGTACTAGTTTCATAGTTGGTTGATCCACTGCTTTTACTTTTACTAAGTGTTTACCTTTGTCAGTAAGAATATTTTTCTTTCCTATATTTTCTTATTTGTATTTTTGATCTTTTCTTCTTAAATAAGCACCTTTAACATTTATTTTGTCATACTGGTTTAATGTTGATAAACTCTTTTAGCTTTTGTGCTGGGAAATTCTTTCTCCTTCAGTTGTTATCAGTGATTTTCTACCTTTTTCATCTTATGACACACATAATTACTAAATTTCTGCAGCATACCAAAAATACATTTTTTGCCAATCTCACAAAAATATGTATAATTTTGTTTTGTTTTTAAAGTATATTTTATTGATTATGCTTTTACAATTGTCCCATTTATTTCTCCCCTCTTTATATCCCCCTCTGCCCTGCACCCTAGTCCGTCCAGCACCACCCCCCAACTTAGTTGATGTCCATGGGTCATACATGTAAGTTCTTTGGCTTCTCCATTTCCTGTACTATTCTTAACCTCCCCCTATCTGTTTTATTCCTACCAATTATGCCTCTTATTCCCTGATCTTTCCCCCTGTTCTCCCCCACACCTCCCCACTGATAACCCTCCATGTGATTTCCATTTCTCTGATTCTGTTCCTGTTCTAGTTGTTTGCTTAGTTTGTTTTTGTTTTTGGGTTCAGTTGTTGATAGTTGTGAGTTTGCTGTCATTTTACTGTTCATAGTTCTAATCTTCTTTTTCTTAGATAAGTCCTTTTAACATTTTATATAATAAGGGCTTGGTGATGGCGAACTTCTTTAACATATTTCGTACCACATAGAAATCTCTAAGATATATGCCAGGGACTGCACGATATCGGGCAAACTGCACGTTAATTAAATCATCTCATGATGCGGTCCTTAACAAATGGCACGCAAAACACGAGAAAACTTGTGAGCAGTACGAAAAGTGTTAACTTGACTTTATCTGGGAAGCACTTTATCTGCCCTTCCATTCTAAACGATAGGTTTGCTGGATAGAGTAATCTTGGATGTAGGTCCTTGCCTTTCATGACTTTGAATACTTCTTTCCAGTCCCTTCTTGCCTGTAAGGTTTGAGAAATCAGCTGATAGTCTCATGGAAACTCCTTTGTAGGTAACTGTCTCCTTTCCTCTTGCTGCTTTTAAGATTATATCCTTATCTTTAATCTTGGGTAATTTAATTATGATGTGTCTTGGTGTGTTCCTCTTTGGATCCAACTTCTTTGGGACTCTCTGAGCTTCCTAGACTTGAATGTCGTTTCTTTGCCAGATTGAAAAGGAAGTTTTTCTTCATTATTTTTTCAAATAAGTTTTCCATTTCTTGCTCTTCCTTTTTTTCCTTCTGGCATCCCCTATGATTTGGATGTTGGAACATTTAAAGTTGTCCCAGATGTTCCTACGTCTCTCATTTTTTTTGAATTCTTGTTTCTTCTGTTCTGGTTGAATGTTTATTTCTTCCTTTTGTTCCAAATCATTGATTTGAGTCCTGGTTTCCTTCCTGGCATTGTTAGTTCCCTGTATATTCTGCTTTATTTCACTTTGTGTAGCCTTCATTTCTTCCTTTACTATGTAACCATTCTCAATCATTTCTCTGAGCATCCTGATTACCAGTGTTTTGAACTCTGCATCTGATAAGTTGGCTATCTTCTTGTCAGTTAGTTCTTTTTCTGGGGTTTTGGTATGTTCTTTCATTGGGGCAATTTTTCTTTGTCTCAGTGCACCCATTATGTTGTAAGGTGGGGAGCCTTAGATATTCTCCAGGGGTGGGCAACCTACAGTACTGCATTGTGGCATCGTGTGTGGAGGAGGGGTCCGAGAGGGAACAATGCCTCTTTCTTGGTTCTCAGCCAGCTTTTAGTCACTTCTTCCACTACCCACAATCAAATTGGGTCCTTATGGTGCTGATTCCTGGGAGGGTGGGTTTGTGTACATTCTAGGACCCTGTAGGTCTCTCCAATGAACTCTCTTGTGAGGCTGAGAGTTTCTTCCACTGCCACAACACCTACTGGTCTTTTTCAGTCAGAGATTTTGAGGCTTTAGTTTCCCATGCTGGAACCTTGACTTGTGCAGTCTGTCTCGCTCCCCAGTTCTTCCTCCTGGCTTATCTGAATGCAAATGTAGGATATCCCCATCTGCCAGCCGCCACCTCACCTGCCCTGTCCACCAGCTGCTGCCTTGGTGCATGTGCTCTCTACCTTGGCTTCCCATTTCCACCCCGTCTACCAGTCTGGATGAATATTTCTTCTTTAACTCCTTTATTGTTAGACTTCCATACAGTTTGATTTTCTGGCAGTTCTGGTTGTTTTTTTTTGTTTTTAAATTGGTTGTTATCCTTCTTTTAGTCGTGTGAGAAAGTGAAGTGTATCACCCTATGTTTCTATCTTGGCCAGATCAAAATATGTATAATGTTGATTTTTTCACACTGGATGGGTATCGTTATATAGGCTGTTGTTAATTTTTTCACCATCGAAGGGAAAAGAGGTCATCCCTCTGACTAAATAGTCACGTATGTTTTAAAAACTCCTGTGGCACACTGGTTGAAAATCACTGATCTAAATGATAGCCTTGCTGGGTAGAATAATCTTGGTTGTAGGTGCTTGCTTTTCATCATTTTGAATGTCTTATGGCAATCCTTTCTGCCTGGCAAAGTTTCTGTTGAGACATCAGCTAGAAAGTTTTATGGAATGGAGCTCCCTTGTACATAGCTAACAGCTTTTCTTTTGTTACTCTTAAGATTCTCTCTTTGTCTTTAACCTTTGGCATTTTAATTCTGATGTGTCTTGGTATGGATCTCTGTAAATTCATCTTGTTTGGAACTGTTTGTGCTTACTGGATTTGTATGTCTATTCCCTTTACCAGTTTAGGGAGGTCTTGTCATTATTTCAATCTTTTGCTCTCTCTTCTCATTTTGGTACCCCTGTGATGTGAGTGTTGTTACATTTGATGTTGTCCTAGAGGTTCCTTAAACTATCCTTTTTATTTATTTATTTTTGGTCTTCTGTTTTGGTGTTTTTTGTTACCTCGTCTTTTAGATCACTGATTTGATCCTCTAGTATATTTAGTCTGATATTGATTCCACCTAATGTATTCCTTATTTCAATTATTGTATTCATCTGAGTGGTTTTTTAATCTCCACATTTGTTGAAATTTTCACTGAGTTCATCTAGCATTATCCTAATTTCATTCTTATAACCAGTGTTTTGAACTCTGTATTTGGTAGATTGCTCATCTCCATATAGTGATCTTTTTGGAGTTTTGTCCTGTTGATTCATTTGGGATGTTTGTTTTTCTCCTCATTCTGGCTGCCTCCCTGTGTTTGTTTGTGTATATTAGGTATATTTGCTATGTCTTCCAGTCTTGGCGTATGGCTCTATGTAGGAGGTGGCCTTTGGGGCCCAGTGTTGCATTCTCCCTGGTCACTTGAACTGGGTGCTCCCAGTGTGTTCTTTGTATGGGTTGTGAGTGCCCTTCTGTTATAGTTGAGGCTTGACTGCTGATGGTATGTTAATAGGTGGGACTGACCCTCAGACTAACTGGCTGTGAAAGCTAGCTATAATTACATCAGATGGGCTATTGTTGGGGCTGCCCCCTGTGGAGTGGGATTTGTTTTAGTGGGGCTCTGGTGCCTGCTGAATTTTCCCTTTGTGCGTGTCATTTATGGAGTTGGTAGGGTGGTGCTCAGGTGTTGTCTGAAGCTGACCTCAGGATGTGTTTTTCTGCAGCCTCTTGAGAGGGGCTCTGGGTGCAGACCTAGATTAGCTGCTGCCTATGCCTAGCCCAGGACAACCTGGTAGAAGCTACAAAGTGAGTTGTTTCACCTGTGCTGGGCTTGGAGACACCTGTGAGAGGCTATGCTGGGAACCAAGGTTGGCTGCCCCCAGTTGGGCTGCCTAGCAACAGAAATGGGGCAGGCTGAGGACAGCCACTGCTTGTTTGGTGTTTGTGAACCTTTGAGAGATTTTAGAAAAGTCTACAGTGTGAGCCAAGGAAGGCCACTTTTGTGGAAAAGCAGCTAGAAGAGGTTCAAGCCAGGTGTGTAAGTGGGGTGGGGCAGAGTCTCTGTGAGTCCCTATGGCAGGGTGAATGATGTTAGCCAAGTTCATGGAGAGCTCAGATTTGGTACCCTCCTGCCACTGCAGGCTGGGGTCGGGGGTGGAGGGTGGGGAACTCAACAAAGGAACAAAGGTGTCTTCTAGCCCTTCCAACCTGAACCTTGCCCTCCAGCTCTCGCCCTGAAGCCAGTCAATTCAGTTCCTCCCCACATGGCTGTGGTGCTTTTGTAGTTGCTGCCCCAGCACTGGAACCCAGAGGGAGCCTGTGCTCAGGTCTTAAGACCTACAGTGTCTAAATCTCCAGTACCCTCAGTCTCACTCAGCCACAATCCCTGGTGGTTTTCACAGCCAGATATTATGGGGATGCCTCTTCCTGGCCCTAGGGCTGTGGGAAGGGGGAGCCTAGTGAGGGGCTGAGACCCCTCACTCCACAGGCTGACTTCTGCAGCCAAGATATCCCTAATTCTTAACCATCATACATGTGGGTCTAGGACTAGCCCGTTCTGTGACTCTGCACCTCCTACCAGTCTCAATATGGCTTCTTCTTTATATCCTTAGTTATAGGAATTCAGTTCAGCTAATCTCAGGGGTTCTTAACAATGGTTGTTCTATAATTTAGTTGTAATCTTGATGTGGTCATGGGAGGAGGTAAGCATTTTATGTGTTCCACTATCTTACTGGAAGTTGATATGCTATATTCTTTACCATAGTAAATGAACAGCTTTATCAGTCACTAGCTGAACAAGTCTTGGGGCCTCACTTTTGTGTTAATTTTACTAATAGTTTATCTATGCCAGGCTTGGGATTCAAGAGAATACCAAAGTGAGAGAATTTCAAAGTCAAAAGAGCACTGTGATATTTGTGAAAATATTTTAGGGCTTCTAGGTGGTGTGTGTATTTTCTGGGTTAATCCCAGATATCAAGTTCAAACACACAACCAAATTCATTTATAATGTGCCTCTTACTCCAAAAATACCAAGATATTATTTAAATGTAAAACTTTTGTTAATATTTAGTATTGTATAAGGTTCAAAAAGAAATATCATAAATAATTACTAAAAGTCACGTAACAGTAGGATTGTAAATACATTATTCAGACCTTCTAATAGACTCTACTGGTGTTTGTCTTTCTTTGACTGGCTTATTTCACTTAGCATAATGCTCTCCAGGTCCTTCCATACTGTTTCAAAGGGTAAAACTTTCCTTTTTATGGCTGAGTAGTATTCCATTGTGTAAATGTCCCATGGTTGCTTTATCCACCTATCTACTGATGGACATTTAGGCTGCTTCCATATCTTGGAGATTGTAAATAATGTTGCAATGAACATAGGGGTGCTTATGTTCTTTCAAATTAGTGTTTTGGGTCCCTTCAGATATATTCCTAGAAGTGAAATTGCTGGTTCAAAGGCGTTCCCTTTTTAATTTTTTGAGGTATCTCCATACTGCTTTCCACTGTTTCTGCACCAGTCTGCATTCCCATTGACAGTGCAAAAGGGTTCCCCTTTCTCCAATCCTCACCAGCACTTGTTGTCTGTTGACTTATTGATGGTAGCCATTCTGACAGGTGTGCAATGGTAGTTCATTGTGGTTTTAATTTGCATTTCTCTGATGATTAGAGACATTGAGCATCTTTTCATATGTGTATTGGCCATTTGTATGTCTTGTATGGAAGAGCATCTTTTCATATGTGTATTGGCCATTTGTATGTCTTGCCAATTTTTTAATTGGATTTCTTTCGTAGTGTTGATTATATAAATTCTTTATATATTTTGGAAATTAATGCTTTGTTAGATGTATCACTGGCAAATATGTTCTCCCATATACATAGGGGAGAATATATTTATTTTGTTGATCATTTATTTAGCTGTGCAAAAGCTTTTTAATTTGATGTAGTTCCATTTGTTTATTTTTCCTGTTTCCCTTGCCCTAGGAAATATACCGGCAAAAATATTGCTATGAGAGATGTCTGATATTTTACTGCCTGTTTTCTACTAGGATTTTTATTGTTTTAGGTCTAACATTTAGGTCTCTGATCCATTTTGAATTTGTTCTTGTGTGTGGTGTAAGAAGGTGGTCTGGTTTACCTTTAGCCCATTGTATGTACTTGCTTCCTCTGTTGAATATAATTGACTCTAAAGGTGTGGGCTTATTTCTGGGATCTCTATTCTGTTCCATTGATCTATGTGTCTGTTTTTATGCCAGTATCCAACTGTTTTGATTACAGTGGCCTTGTACTATAGTTTGTTATTAGGTAGCGTGATTCCTCCAACTTTGTTCTTTCTCAGGATAGCTGTTGCTATGTGGGGCCTTTTGTGGTTCCATATAAATTTTTGAAATATTTGATTTGTTCTGTGAAATACGTCATTGAAAAAGTGCAATATTTAGAGTCAGATCAAAATTACAAATTTTAGTAAGTTTTGTCTACAAGACCTTGGGCAAGTCATTTAACTGCAGAAAATCTTACACAGAATTTTATATGAATTTAATGAGACATTGATGTCAAAGTGCTCTGCAAAGCAAATGTCTCACATTTAATAAAGAAAAACACATGTGAGTGTCAAGAAGGATGTTTGTAAATGCGGCGTTTGGTTTCTACAGTGAGACTCACTGATCACCAATGAAGAATGAACATCACGTGACCTGTGGCATAATTAACCCTTATAAAGAGGCCTTTAGTGGGACCTATTTTTTTAACTCATTGAGACACTTATAGGTATTTAATATTTTTTTCTTAGTTCTATCCACTAGTAAATGCTAACACATACAAAACAGTTACTACATGCCAGGCACTGTACTAAGCACTTAACGTAAATGAGCTCACTTCATCCTCACAAGCAGCCTGTGAGGGTAGTGATATGACTGCACCCATTTTACATAGAAGAAGCCAGGGGACTAGATCAGGAGAGAAGCGACAGTCAATCAGGGCCACAGCCAGAAGTTTATCCATATTCACACCATTCATCAGTATTCCTGAAATTATTTTGTTATTTTGTCCTACCCCCATTATTCTGACCCCTGTAGAAACTGTTAGGGAATACTAAAGTACTTTTCAATACTTTTGAAGTAAGAATGAAATGTTGGACATCTTTCACAAACCTGGGATAATCAAACACAGCCTCGTGAACCACTCCTGTGGACTGGCACACCTACCACTACATATGAGGTTGGAAACAAGAGGCAACGCAACATCCCAGAGCGTGAGAAGAAGACAGCAAGTTGCACTGAGTGTGAGCCTGGGGAGCCTGCTCACCATAACTCTTGAAAAAGTATATTATGTTAAATGGGCATGCAGAATATTTTCCAGATTTTTCTCAACCACACAGTCTTCTCCCAAGCTTTGTCCTCAACCATTAAGGCATGTGGTTTGGACATGAATCTGGAATCAGTCATCTTTCTAGAACCCTGTGCTTTTCCTACCTGCTCCTAAGCAGTCTGTTCTGTGTTGTGTTTCTTTAGGATTTGCTAGATTAATCATTTAAATTGGTAAGTCTGTCAGTACCTAGTGGTGATAACTTTGTGCATTATTTATATGGAGGTCTCCAATAGATTAGCCCTCAATAGGAATGGTAAGTCTGGGAATGGTAAGTCTGCTCTGGCACCTCCCTGGGAAGCTGTTCTAAAAGAGGTCCTTTTATCATATCACCGAGGCCGCTCGCCTGGGCTAGCACCAAGGGTGGCTTCAAAGGGAGCCCAGTGGCTGCACATTGGCCTATGCTTCCAGAAGTGTGCTAACGCAGTAGGGGCTCTAGCAACATATTAATTTATTTGGGGCTCAATGGTCAAAAAATTTTAATGAATTGAAAAGTATCCATGCAAGTAGAAATTTACTCTAAATTTGAGTTTTCCTTAAAAAATAGGAGCTGACTTGAAACCCTGGATAAGACACTAATCCAATTAACGAAGGCAAGAACCACAGCAGGGAATCTTATTTTGAAAAATTATTTGGAAGGCCCAGGATAAAATAAACATAGAAAGAAGTCATGATGTAGTACAACTACATTCTGCGACGTGGCTTCTTGCAAGACCACCCCTCCCCCCTTTCTACTGTTAATTTTTCAGCAGGTATTTCTTTCAATACTACCACCACCACCAAAAATTCCACGTAACTGCAGACAGTAATTCACTCACAAAGGAAACACACCTGCAACTTTTTAAATAACCAACTTTTTTTTTATTAGAGCAGATACAGTTGTGAAAACTGTACATTATACATTTTGGTTTCAAGAATTATAAATAAAGGAACTCACATGTAGGGAGTTCTTTTTCACAGCAAGAAACTTTAAATAAACAAGTCATGTTTTATTAAGTACATAGGCAGACCTCATGTGCTGTCCAAAATGTAGAGTACAGTATAACAACCCATTAGAAAGAGCCTTTCATGTAAAATACAGCTGTGCACATTTTAGAAAAATACCAACAATTTTGGCTTTGTTTTAAAAAAGCTTATAAATCATACATATATTTATAAATGGAACATGCTCACTGTATAAACATATCCTTTAGTTATCTGTTACCCATTATTTCAAAGCATTACATATTTTAAATAAACACTTAATAAGATTAAATATTTTGTTTTTTCTTTAAAAAATCAGCTTTCCCAGCATAAAGAGCTGATTAGGAAGGAGAAGTGAGAGTATTGAGACTGACAGAGGAACTCAAATGTTTCTTGGGTAAAAATGTACTTCTTAAATTTAAAAGTCAAAGCAAAATGTAAAAAATAAATAAATATACAAGTTGTAATTTTCATTTGCTCTCTTTCTGCTTTCTTCTTTATTCCACATTGGTCACACCCAGGATTCTCAACATATTGTACTTCTGCAAAAAACACCACTGGGTTACTACCTGGCAGGTGACAGAGCATCCAGCCCACACCTGTGCTAACACATGAGTTGTTTCTTCTGCATTGAAAAAGTAGCAAGTAAGGCGAAAAGAATTGGATTAAACCATGCAGATTGTGAAAATATTTAGGAATAGCTCCCTCTCCACAATGTAATAGTTCATAGAGATTTCACAGAAACATTTCCTCCCTGATTTCTTTTTAAATAATTACTTTTAGAAAGACCATGTAGTTTTTCGAAGTAAGCATGCTTCTGAGTAATAAAGGATTAATTATAAAACAGCAAAAAATCGGATTATGTCAGAATAACAAAGGACTGTGAAGGACAAATACTTAAACAAAAATGTCTAAGCCTTTAAGATGTGAAATAAAATTTTAAAAGGACTTTGAAAAACACATAAGGCATAAAATTGAGAAGCAGTGATTTCACAAAGCTTTATGCTCTACCTGAATGTATTCAACAAAATATTCAGTTGGAAAAAAAAGAAAGAAGAGCAGTTATTAATAGCATCTTGCTTAACTTTCATGGGAATTAACATAGCCACCAACAAGATTTTATTTGGTTGTAAAGTACGTCAGCAATGAAACTGAATCTTTTAAACACTGATTACTGCAACCCATGCAACATTCTGACTTCTTAGAATTCTGTTGTCTTTCAGCTTTTAAAGTTGAGCACCTTGTAAGTGCATAAATAATTCATTTAGTAACATTAAAAATATTTAAAATTAAATTATTTCTTAGGAAGGTATAATGCTTTCAAATTGCTAAATTTTAAAGATAAACATCCTTTCACCAAAGGTTTAGGAAGACTAAATGACATAAAAAAAATGATGTATTGCTGTCAAAATCAACACATTTCTCTAGAATTTTGTTGTTTCTTTTCCTTGAGATGCAACACGTGTGTTTCATCTGGCCAGAACCGCACGTGGTAGGTGACCATACATCATATTTAAATAAACAGCAAAAATAGTCGTGCACAAGCAAACGCAACGTTTTCTCCCAGAATGTTCCGGGAGACGTTAAAGCAGCAGGTCATGGCATAAGACTGCTGAGTGATGCTGCTACCTCGTTCTTGTAATGAGACAGGAGTGAATGTTGGAAAGGTGGCGCAGCAACACAATCCTCCGGCCGCATTCCTCGGGCTCGTTTGTTTCCCCAGCTCCCTACTGAAAACGTCAGATGGTAAAATAGTAAGGCAGCTGTTGACTTCCATCAACAACAACAACAAAAAAAACGCAGCTCCATACATTTCCAGTTTAGTCACACTCTGCTAGGACAGATGGAGTAGCCAATGCCAAGAACTTTGCCGGATGGGCCTGCTTCAGCAGATTTTTAAAAAGAATGATTATTAAGTTTTCTGCTCCAACACGGCTGCTTGCTTCAGCTCCCAGGGGACCCCAAAGCCATAAAGCACCCCTAAGGGAACTGAATGGGTGCTCTGGATGCATTTTCCAAGTTTCATTTCTCTCGTGAGCCTATCCTAATTCCAAGCCTCCTTCCCTGTGTCTGAGTCTGAATGGGGTGTGCCATTTAAAGGGCTGATGACACCACCGTGGAGAACTGTGGGCTAACACCACTAGTTGTCATGACTTCACCGTAGGGTCAAAACAGTTGTATCACTGAGTAACTATGTTGAATCACATTCAGGCACAGCCAAAATTAAAGTGAAGGACAGTATGTAGTTGTTAAAAAGAACGTGAATTTGAATATGGGAAAAGAATGTTATATTTCATGATTTTTATATAGAGATTAAGACTACTCTTACCTTTCCTAACTCCAGTCAAGTTAGAAAGTGGACAAAGAGGATGGCCAATCCGATATTCAACAGCATGACAAGGACGATCATGACTGAATTAGGGCCCTGGAAATAAAGTTGAACACAAGAAGCATAACTTTAACATTTTAATATCGGTACATAAACTAACTCACAAAAGCAATTATTACAAATATAAAAAAGCCAACACAGTTGCAGTAAATAAGGCATGAATGATAGCAGTTAGAAAAGGCATAAACTAAAAATAGCAATGCCATATTTAGATGAAGCCATCTCTGAACTTCCACTTAAAAATGAATCTAGTTTCAATTAAATCTAAAATATGACTTAAAAAATAATCTGCTACATTCACCTCAAAACACCTGGCAACAGCCTGGGTGACACACATTTTACCTAACAAGGTTTGGAACTAGCGTGGAGTAGATGTGCATTTTTTGTTAAGGCGCAATCTGGACGAGGAAGAATTATCTCCTTGTAAAGGCAGTGAGAATGTGGGAGTGAAATCTGTAGACAGTGAGGCCTCCCAGGAAAAATTTCGGGAAATGCAAAATTTCGGGAAAATGCAAAATGCAAAATTTCGGGAAAATGCAAAATCCATCTTTTTAAAAAAGATGACCAGAGAAAGCAAGAGTCAGAGAACCCCTTCCTTAAAGTAAAGACTGCAAGTCTTTAAAGAGTCAGATTACCCCTTCCTTAAAGACTGCAAGTGGGAAGTTGAACGCTTCCCCAAATCATTTTACAGGTCCAATTTTTTTTGTTTCTCTGCTTATAACCCTACCATTTCAGAAGTGAAGTTATACTTAAGAAGTCACAGAATCCTATTTTGATAAATACTGCTGTAATATATATCATACTGCCCAAGATACCCAAAATTTGTTGACTTGTTTAAAACACAAACCAGCCTTATATGACCCACCTTTTCAGATCTGCCCAAGCTCAGCCACCTTTGTATGAAGACTCGATCTTGGCATTTATCATTAAAATTGTGTCTTATTGTTAAATAGCATTAAAAGTGTTCCAAAGCTGGCCTCACAGCTTAGGTGGGGAGGTAGTCTTGTTTTTAGTTTAAAGATGAGAAAACTAACGTTGAAATTGTTAGTTCTCAAATGCTGTACTGTAGTAGTTTTGGCGATGGGGTTAGTGAGTGAGACTGGAGCTGCCACTGGTCCTGCGGTCATCTTGCAGGGTCTAGGGCTTGGGTTACACGTCCTGGAAGGAGGTCTCCTCCCTGGTAGAGGTCAGAGTGCGTGCACCATTTTCCCCCATTTTAATACTTCACGCTTTAATGTCATTTTTGGTAATTGCTGCTGTTCCCCGCAGACCTAGTTCCACAGCGACAGGGCCCCTGCCTTTTCACCACTGTGCATCTATATGTAGGGATTACCAAATTAATTCAGGCAACCAAGGTTTAATGAAAACGTGCTCTCTTCTGGCACTTTTCCAGGTGACATGGGTGTGGTAAACAGACTAACTCACTGCATTTAAAGATGAACAGGGTGATTAGAAAATACAAGTGAGGGAAAGGATGAAGTAAAAATGGATGCCCTTGACATAGGGATTATTAAAAAGAAGAACACTACCTAGTTCCTTAACCCCAAGTACATGAAAGGGGGGAAAAACCCATTTACTGCAGGTTTTGGTATGTCAGGCGGTGAGCTAAGATTCCTTTGTAGATTATTCTTAAAAATTCTTCCAAGTGATTATTAGTTCCATTTTACAGAGCTGAGAGGGTGTGTTGCCCAAGGTTACTCAGCCAGTTTGAACAAATTAGAACTATTTAAACTTCAGTCTGCTCATTGCAGAGCTCATGCCCTTTTCTCTACATCCCATGAAAGCCACAGGCCTTAGTTTAAAAATAATAAGTTTCCATCAACTTCTTTCAAATGGTATTCTCATACCACATGATTCCATAGTATCAGAAAAACATCAAATTTTTGTTAAGTACCTGTGCTGCTTTTAGAGTACTTATATTGTAAAAGATTAGGAGAGCACTAACCCAGGCAACTTCTCAATCCCGGTGAACTCAAAATATATAATGTGGGAAACTCAAAACTCAGGAAATAATTCAGATGATCTTTTAACATCACAAGAACATGGAGATTAAGGAACTGCTATGAATACTATAAACTCTGATTAGATTTTGCTCATGAATGTGTTAAGAATTTTGGGATCATTTCAACTCTCTTGGGTCAGTGGATTTAATCCCCACTTCTGAAAGACAGTGACATGCAAGAAGATGAAATTTCTTTTTTTTTTTTAATTTTTTTGTTTAATTACAGTTATTTGCAGCCTCTCCCCTCCCAAGATGAAATTTTTCTATTGAACATACATTTATTCTGTATATATTCTAATACACACATCCATTTATCCTACCATTTATAAAGCTATCTTTAAAGATGACTCAGTAAAGATGAGGGTAAACCAGCAGTAACAGGTTCAAAAAGCAACCTGGCAAAAAGTAAATTCTGGGACGCTGTGTTTGACACTAAGGCAGATATCAAGATGTGACCTCTGTGTTCTTCAGCTGCCTTGCCGGGTACAGCGTGGAAAACTTTAAGGTGAAGTTTCATAAATATGACTGGTGGCCAGTTGTAGCTTAAAATAGCAAAATGAAAAAAAAAAATCAGTCTTGCTTTTCAAGACTGACTGGGACAGGTGTCATGAAGGAAGCTGTTGCAGGGCAAAGTGCAAGTCCTGATTGGAAGAAAATGTGAGGCAGTGATAACATAAAATGCAGGAAGTCAAAATATGGAAAGTCATTCTAACACAAAATCAATCCTTTTTTCTTTAAGAGACTATCTGTTCATTTAAAATGGTGAGGATTTTTCTACTAAAGGCATAGTTTATGTTAAATGGAAAACTTCTCCAAAAACATAAAAGAACACAGCTAACTTTAGTATTAACAACATTTAATGATATGGACTGACTGTTTTTATTGTGTGTGTGTATGTGTGTGGTTTGAACATGATCTGACAGGAATGCTTTAAGTTTTATAATTCAAAAGAAATAACAGGTAAATCGCAAAATAAACTTGGAAGCTCATCAGGGTAATGACTAGGAAAAATGCAGGCAGTTTTCAGAAGGGGTGGCAATTCTTAATTAGAAGACCCCTCCCCAGTCTATCCGATAAAGCTCTTAAGATGTCTCCTGGGCCTTCTGCCCAAGTCACCAGGTTGCAAAATCCTCCCAAATAGTGTGGTATCAACTGAGTCCACGTGCAACGCTTGTACACAGGAGTTACAAATGTCTTCGGGGCGGGGTGGGGGTGGTGCAGAGTAACCCCTGCCAGTGCTTCCCTGCTCCCCACTCTCATGTTCCATGAATTAATTTGCACTAAATGTTACCCTGTGCCCCAGAAGATATGCTAGATTCCTAGATCAATCGCCAGGGTGACCGGGAGGTTGGATTAGAGCCTATGGGAATATGGCAGGTTTTTGAATAAGGTTGTTTTGCTTAACATAGTTTCATATAATTGAGGAGAAAAAAATTGATCCCTGGCCTGGGCCACCGTTTATGTGGCGTTTTCCCGTTCTCCCCATGTCTGTGTGGGTTTTCTCCTATATCCCAGAGATGGGCACGTGAGATGCACTGTCCCAATCTGAGAGCGGGAGAGTGGCTCTGTGACGGGAGGGCATCCTGTCCAGGATGGGGCCCGCCTCGTGCCCTGAGCTGCTGGGGCAGGCTCTGGCCGCACATGGCCCTGAACTGCAGTAAGCGCGTTGGAAAAGAATTTTAATACTTGTTTTTAGTCATCTTTCTTAAATATGTGTATAGCTCACATTTATTTTATTTAGTGTTTAATATTAGAAATGTTTGGGGTCTTTATTTAGAAGTGTGGTGATAGTTTTGTGAGCACAAATAAGCTATAGAAACTTAATTCTTGTTTGCATCAATTAGCTTGTGGTGAATTGGTTTCATTACATGTCATTTCACTTAAAGTCATGGTTTTCAAGAATCTGTGTGTTGATGACGTTAAGTGAGGACTTACTGTATTTCTCAGCTATTCATGCTTCAGCTGGTAGTGTTGAAGCAAACTCAGTTATACGCAATGGTTTTTGAGCACTGACCATATGATAGGCACCATGCTAAGAACTTTGTAAATACTAACAACCCTGTGATAGAGGAGGAAGAAACCAAGTCACAGAGCAGTTAGGAAACTTGCCCCGGATCACACACCAGGAAAGCCACACTGCTGGGATTTAAACCTAGGAAGACTGGCAAAACAGTTTGCTGCCTCAGCCACTACCCTATACTGTCTTAATAAGTTGGTTGAAATTCTAATTTCAGTTTGGTGAGCCACCCTACAAATGGTGATTCTGACTCAAAGTGGGTCTGTCAGCTGTCCAGAAAGAGCACTCGCTGATTTAGTCTGGTTTTCCCTCAAATGTCTGCTTTAGTGTGAATGTTTCTATAAATTGTCAGGTTATTATTTATAAATCTCTAGCTTATACAGTGTTGTTTAATCAAGAATTGTATGTAGTACTCCTTGGTTTTAAAGGTTGTTCATTGATTACCTTGATGATGATTTTGTCACTTCCTAACTCTCCATGAAGAAAAGTTATCAGGGTGTGGAAGGCAGCTTTCAGTTACTACTAGAAACATGTTAATTGTTAAAATCTTCCCAGGAAGGCCCTGGATGGTGTGGCTTAGTGGACTGAGCACCGGACTGTAAGCTCTGGCCTGCGAACCAAAGGGTCGCCAGTTCGATTCCCAGTCAGGGCACATGCCTGGGTTGTGGTCCAGCTCCCAAGGTGGGGTTGTGCAAGAGGCAACCACACACTAATGTATCTCTCCCTTTCTTTCTCCCTCCCTTGCCCTCTGGTCTACAAATAAAATAAATAAAATCTTAAAAAAAGAATCTTCCCAGGAATGTGCTAGTCCTGATTTCTGGTTCCCATGGTGGCAGAGGTGGGAGCTGCTTGTCCTCCTTTTCTCTTGGGGTGGGGAAGGGAACCCGAGGGACAAACCTAGCGAGTAGGGAGATGCTTGGCTACCTCCAGGAATCACACAATTCTGCACGTAAGGGAAACAGATGTTTTTTATAAACAAGGAGACTATGAAGTTTATAGAAAAACTATTACAGTTAAGAGGTAGGTAACTCACCTAATTGTAGGACACGGGGCATACGCTTCCCTGTGGGCAATTCTAGAGGTCAACTGAACCCCACTACTGGGAGCCCAAAACTATAAATTATGGGGCTTTGTATTGTTTGAACTTCCACCTTGTAAATCAGGCAAACTAATATTAATATAAATGTAAGGCTTTATTAATTTGTGAATAAAAATGCTGAAAGCCAAATGAGAAGTGAATGATTACATTTAACAACTTCAACAGTGATAATGTATGTTATAGGTATAATATCAGGATACTGAAATATCAGTGTTAAAACTAAAACAAAAATGAATGCTTACTGAATAGCCAGAGTCTCAAAGTTACTGTTTTGAAAACCATCTATCCCATGGGGTTGATTCAGAAAGTTAATCCAGTTAATCTGATTAATGTATATTTAGATGATTAAAAGGATTAGAATTTGAAATAAAGGGTGGGAACCAGTGTTTATAGATATTAGCAAAGTCAACAAACCTAAGAAATTTTAAACATAAGTTAATTAAAAAGATGAATTTCAATTGTTTAACCCTGTGAGAAAAAAAAGCAGGCCAAAAAAAAAAAAAAAAGAAAAAAAAAAAAGAAACTGATGATTGTATTATATTCTTGTTGACCAAGATACTAATGCACACCTTTATGTAACTATGTCTCTGAAATTACTAGTAAGTATTGGGTTGGCCGTGGCTTCCTCCCTAAGCTAGGATTAACATGCAACACCTCTGTTCCAAAGGCATATGAATAGGCTGGTCAATGGTTTATCCAAAATTACTCAGCTTTACATTTTTATAAATTCAACAGAACTTGATAAAATATGAATTCCATATATCATTAACAAATAAATCTCATTTGAGATTTATCAATAACTGAAAGCTTTCTGTTTGAATAACAAAAACCTTAAATGCTCAAGATTTACTAAAACCAGCATCTACCGGAAATCTGAAACTCTAGGAGCACTAACACTCTGAGGGTTTAGAAGACCAAGGTACACTTTCAGTTCGCGTATGGGAAAGAAAAATGTTCTAGCTGCAAAGCCTGGTTTAAAGTAAAATCCAAACTAAATATTTATGAGAATAATTCACAACAGCTAGAAAAGATGTACTTTTGTCTAAAGGTGCTGCCTCTTCTGCAGAGTCAAAAGGTGGGCTAAGAACCGAGCAAATGGTGGTGGAGCCCTCTTCCTAGCTCGGGCTCTCAGAGAGGCTGCGATTCCTTTGTAGCCATCTGGGAGTTAGCTGTCATTACGGACTGCGTGTCTGTGTGCCTCCAGAATTCATATGCTGAAACCCTAACCTCCAATGCTGCATATCTGGAGATGGGGTCTTTAAGAGGTAATTAGGTTATGAGGGTAGAGCCATCATAATGGGTTAGTGAGAGGCAGAGAGAGCTTGCTTTCTTTCTCTCAGCTGCGTGAGGACACAGTGAGACGGGGGCCTATGGTCTATGAACCACGAAGTGGGTCCTCACTGGACACCAAATCTCCTGGTTCCTTGATCTTGGAACTCCCCAGTCTCTAGAACAGTGAGAAATAAATGTGTTGTTTCAGCCATCCAATCTATGGTACTTCTGTTATAGCAGTCCCGAACTAAGCTATCAGGAAGTGCTGGGAAACGCTTGCTAGACCACGATGTCCAAGCTGGTCATGTGTTAACCTACCGGAAAGAATGTTTAAGGTGGGCGGGTGGCTGGCTGAGTGAACATGGACGCATTTCTGCCTGGAGAGCTCTTTCCTGTCTCCAGCTACAAACGTGCTCAGATCTGCTCTAAGCAGCCCTGTGGTGTCAGGACTTTTGCAAGCCTAGTTGTCATCAGGGTGCAAGTCACCCCATTCTGCTACCTGAAAGAACCAGAGTGAGGTAAGGAAGAGAAAACTCATCTTAGTCAACTTACCGAATTGGTTTCTTTTTCCAAAGAAGGGCATGAATTGTTGCTCGCTGGATTCTTTGGTATAGCAAGTTCAGACTTCTTGGCTTTTGGCTCAGCTTTGCTTTCTTTGGCAACTGGTTTTGTCACAGATTTAGGGGGACTCCACTTGTTGGGTGACGGCTTGTGCACCAGTGCTGAGGAAGAGTGGCCGGATCCTTCATCTTCCTGCGTGTCTTCCAGAGGGTGCTTGGGGGCGTTCAGTTTCACATAATAGCCATGGTACTGAGAATGTAGCTCCCCGTTACTGGGGTTGGGGACATGGTGGCGGCCAGAGTACTTGGACTGGGGCACGATGGCTCCCATCTCCTTTGAGGGAGCCTTTGACATCAAGGGCTTGTTGACGACTGCCGTCACCTGCTCATCAGCCACACTCCATTTGTCTCGGTTGAGTCTGGACCCTGGGCTGGGGTTCTGCTTCCTTGAAGGCTGTGGGGACGGCTGAGGGGAGTGCCTCTGTTTGGGGCTTGCCTCAGGAGACCCTGGGGGTGTCGTACCTTTGCGATAAAAATGAGGAGACTCCTTTGGTGTAGGTGGCTTTTCTGGTACCTTTTCTTCTGGATTTTCTTTAGCATCTACACCTTCCTGAAATCTCTGTTTGATATAATCTGGGCCTGGGGGAAAAGTGACAACAGAAAGGATGGTGATAACATAAAAATAAGGCAAAAAGGATTGTTCCTCATGGCATGTATGTAAAGCAGGTCCCCAAATAATGTCCTTTCTTTCAGTGTCATTTCGTGATAACACTGATGAGATACCCTAATAATTTAACCCTTGTTTTAGCCTGTGGTAAAACTGGTTTTGTTATATGCTGTTCCACTTAAAGTCACAGAACCTGCCAATGATGTTAAGTGAGGACTCAGCAAAAATTTAATATACAGTAAGTCGCTTAGCCTTTCTTCTTTTTCTTCTAAATATACTTATGAGGATTTGACTAAGCACAGCATATTTCATTCCCCAGGATAAAAAGATTATTTGTTGTTGAAGAAGTGTTTTAATGTTAATATAGTTATTTATACTATTTTTTAATTTTAAATTATTTATTTTTCTTAGAGCAGAAGGGAGGGAGAAAGAGAGAGCAACATCGATGTGTGAGAGAAACATCAATGTGTGGTTGCCTTTTGCATGCCCTCAACTGGGGACCTGGCTGGCAACCCAGGCATGTGCCCTGACTGGGAATCAAACCGGCGACCTTTCAGTTTGCAGGCCGGCACTCAATCCACTGAGCCACACCAGCCAGGGGTATATGTATTATTTTGAATGCCATAAAAGTGAAGCCGTTGTGACTTCTCTAATAACTGCACTGGTTGTGCCTGCTTGCAGAACATTGAGGCAGGTCTGTGTTGACAGAGCTCGGATGACTACTCTATCTGCATGTTCAAATGAGGTGGCATAATAAAATACAAGTTATACACTCTTATCAATGACACTGACTTGTGTGTTTAATATTTAATATGTTATCTACACTGCATGAGACAAACCTACAGATAACATATTTTTAGTGATCCTCCTTCAAATGATCATTTCAAGTTCCTAGTTAGGAACAACATCTGTGGTTTAGGTCCTACGGTGCAAAATAACTTGCACGGGGTCCTTCCCTGTGTGCATTTGCGCTGCAGGCATCACGACAGGGCCGTTGTCTTTGGCTCTCAGGACTCAGGATTGTTTTCTTTTTCTGAACACTTCAGGATTGTTTATAAAATCCTATATTCTTTTTATTAGTGTGAAACCTTTCATGTGAACAAGGGCCACTGGTGCACTGTTGTTTTGTATGGGGGCTCGCAGGTAGGGTGAGGAGTTAAGAAACACAAAGTGCAGCACCAGACGGTACTGGCCGTGAATGTTTAAGGATGTCAGTGGTTTGGGCATGGGACACTGCGGGGGCTCTCAGGGACAGCACCCCAAGGCGGTGCCCTCCTACTAGGGGCTTCACCTCTCAGCCCTCCCCTAGAACCAGGTCATGTACATCCTCTGGCCACCACTCTACTCATCAGCCACTTCTCATGTTAGGAGGTAAAGTCAAGGTCACACAGTGCAGCTGGCCCTGTGCTCTGCACACAGGCAGGAGCTGACAAGGTCATCTCTCCTGTATCCAAGGAAGAAACTGCCCCACCAACTTGCTTACAGGACTTGACTAGCTCTCGTCAACTCCACGGCATCCTACTGTGCACTTTCCTTCTGGCCCCCACAACCCCCAAGGGGCTAAAAAACAATTATCCTGAATTGTTAAAAATATATACTGCCTACTTATACTTTTATTTGCTCTCCCCTCAGTGCTCTGAGTAATAACTTATTGTTAGGAGACTACTATTTATTACACAAGGCATTTTCCAAAATTCCAAGCCTCACCAAAATCTTAGGAAGCAGTCGTTATCCTCACTTCACTGTAACAGCTGAAAAACCAAATGTCACAGAGCTCCTATGTATCCTTAAGATAAAACAGAATACAGTGTACGATGTAATATTTTAAGCCCACAAATGAGAATTCCTAAAGATTCACAATTATGGGTTGTACTGAGGGTCAAAAACAATAGCATTATCCCACTTTCCATCCTCCAGGAGACAAATCCACCCCTGGGAGTTAAAATTTCCCAAAGAGGTCACAATCACATGTCCAAAATGGAGATTTCCTTTTAAACCCAGTATAAACACCCTCTTTTAAAAAGTAGACCATTTTCTTATAAATCCTCCATCTACAAGAGCAGTATGAATCGTCAGCACAGAGAAATGCCCCTCACGTGAGCGAAGAAAAACGAGAAACTGCAGTTATTCAAAAGGGGATGTCTTTTCCAAATGTGTTCTTGGTGCTGAGATGGGGACATAGCACCCCAAGGGCTGTGTTTCAGCTGCAGACTGGCCCTATTACTTAGAACCCATTCAGCTTGCACACACTGGTCTTCCATGGACAGGCCCCTCCTCATCCGATGAAAGAATTGTTTTTACAGAACCCCTCCTTTGTCAAAACAGCTGTCGACAAAGTGACAGCTGACAGCAAGGAGGAGACTGAGGAAACAGCTACAAGAAACTGATGACTTGGGGGAAACGGGTAATTCAGAAATCCTGGGTCCAAGGAAAATTTAATGATTTTTTAAAGTCAGCACTTAAAGGAATATACTTTAGTTTTCTGGAAAGAGAGCACAAAGCCGTAACACTTGAACACGAAGCACACTTTCAATTGTTTTTAAACTTACAGTCTCATTAAATAGGCCAAGTGGGGACTATCTGACCACTGGAGGAATATGTATTAATGGATGTATGGAGCAATCTTTTGGACTCCATTGAATGTATTCATTATGTTTACTGACTCCCAATTACTAGTCTAATCACTCCCTCAGATCTATAGAAATGTCATGTGTTGCTTTGTTAGACACAGTTTTGATGTTCTAAATGTGTTAGAAAAGGCATTTCTTATGTGATTACTTGTGCCTCTCTCCTACGACAGAGTTTTCAGGCATATTCATTCAGATTTATCTATAGGGACTCTGATCAATGCAAAATCTACTGAGCACAAAGGATTTACTAGAAGGTTGGACGTACACTCTAGCACTCACTGTCACGTTGAAGAAAGTCTTCGCTTTATTATGTATTAAAAATAGCTGGATAAGGGAATAAACATACTCCAGAGCAGTGGCTCCACAGCTGCTGCCTATGAGAGGCACCTGGCGTGTGATTCCCAGACTTTGATTTAATGAGGATGAAGCAAAGCCTAGCAATCTTGAGGTTTAACAAATGTTCCAGATTCTAACGTACCCAGTTATAGGCATTTGAAAGCATGACAAAAAATATGTTGACTCATGGTGGCCCAACTTAAGCCTTGCATGTAGATGGAAATGATTTGAACATGGTGCAGTCATGTGGGGACCGGGTAGGTGATTGAGGATATACAGTTAAAATTCCCAGAATAAGATTTAATGCTTTTGAAACAAGACATTTAATATAAGACAAAGGACAGAAGTTGTTCTTGGACTGTTTTCTTGGAAGGCACACATTGTACCTGCTGCCTGTTTGATGGGGGAATGTATGTCAGCATCGCCAGGCCAGCAGCAGGAAGCTGATGAGATACAGCAGTTCATGAAAAAGACTAGTCAGAACACTGCCAGGGAGGGAGAGGATGGAAAATGGTATTGCCTAAAGCATTTTCATCTATTTTACAGACAGTGTCTATGAATCTTAAAGGGTTTATTCCCTGAGGATGCCTACTGGGATATAGGTCACGTGCTCACTCACATCCCACACGACAGGAAACAAGAACATTCAGCAAATGTCATCCACCAGCACTGAAAGGTTACTTGTTACAGTAGGCAGGAAGGCTCTGAACAGCTATGGCAGATGGCAACAGCAGGGCGCCCAGCCAGTTCTCACAGGTGAGCCTCGGTGGGTTGGATCTGGGCAGAAGCAGTGCCATGAAGATTCCCCTGAAACAAATGTCTACAAGGGCAGTGCTGAGAGCGAATGCTCTGTAGCTACATCGTAAGTCATGAAATAGAAATGAGGTGTCTTCTGTGGAGACTGCCCTTCACTAAAGCAGAACCGCACTGAAACATTTTTAGAAGATTATTTGGTTGGCAATTTTGTATGCAACATGGGGAGGAAAATCACTTTCCTGCAGGACTTCGGTCCCGTCTCTGACAACACTGTAGTGTCTGAACGCAGTCATAACAGTCTCGTCCACAGGACGTCCATTCCTGTCCCTTGCATGTGGCTGGCACTCAATACTCAGTGGTAAGACGAAATAACTAAGTGGTGAAATAACCAGCAAAATCATGAATTAATCATTTTATGTCAACTGCTAGATTATTCCATTTCTCATTTTCTATGAAAAAACTGGTTTGGATTTTGTCAAGTAAGTTGAGAAGCTGTCTATTCCAGATTGCTCCCTTGTCTCAACCATAAAAAATACATATGATAGATACAGAAAATTATGTAATGAAAATGTGCTTTATCTCTAAAGACTTTTTTATTTTTATTTAAAAATTTTTATTGAATTTATTAGTGATATTAGTTAATAAAAATTATTGTATACCTGAAACTTACATAATACATCTTATGTACACTGTATTGTGTGTTCACCACCCAAAGTCAAATAAGTCTCCATCCATCGCCATTTATCCCCGTTTTACCCTCCTTTCCCTCCCTTCACCCTTCTTTCCCTCTGGTAATCGCCATATTGTTGCCTATGTCTATGAGATTTTTTTTGTTTAATCCCTTTACCTTTTTCACCCAGCTCCCCAACCCCCTCCCCTCTGAATGTTGTCAGTCTGTTCCATGTATCCATGCCTGTTTCTATTTTTAGTTTACTTTGTATATTAGATTCCACATATAATTAAAATCATATGGTACTTGTCTTTCTCTGACTGGCTTATTTCACTTAATACTCACCAGGTCCATCCATGCTGTGGCAAAAGGTAAGATTTCCTTCTTTTTATGGCCAAATAGTATTCCATTGTTGGGAACTGCCCTGCCTGGTTTCAGAAGCTGTAACCCACCCGCCTCCATGGCTAAGGCTGAGTAAAGGACCTTGGGATCCTAAGCCACTAAGGAGACAAAGGTTATCTTCCTGTGCAGAGGTGCTGCCTCTGCCCCCTTTTACTTCACCCTGATTGGCCCCGGGTAGATGACTGGTTAGCCAATGACAGGTAAGATTCCTCAAGGGAGGGACAACCTAAGACAGGCACGGTTGTGAAGGGGCCCTCAGGGAAGTACTTGGGGGGCTATAGAAAAAGGGGGTGATGGACCCTCACCCCTCGGCTTTGACATAGCCTGAGTCCTCATTCTGTCTGTGAGAAGTCTCCTAATCTCTTGGCTGCCTTATTTCCCCCACCTGACTTAAGCCTAAAACAATGCCAGAGGGTGGTGCAGCCCTGGGCAGGAACAGGTAGTTCCTTGGGGAGATCAGGCCTAAGAAAGAATGCATAAAATCCTGTGAAACCTGCTTTGCTAAGAATGTCCTCAGTTTTCTAATAAGGGTTCAAGCATGAAATGAGTTTGTTTCTCAAAGTTTTATGGCCCTTTAGCTATCTGACCCTGACTCAGAATAAGCCCTCAAAGTTCTTTGCATGTTATCTATTGTTTGGTCATTACTGCCTGACAATGATGAATGAGGACATTTGTTGATGTAATGCTCCCAGAAAGCAATAAAAGCCTGTCCAGGCAACGGTTAGGGCACTCTCTCACTCAGAGTGTGACTATGCTGTCCCTTTTCTCCACAGGATTTCTGCAGTCTGTGTGATCTTGTTCATCGCATCCACAACACCGTGGACACTGCTGGCCGGAGTCTGCATCATTCCATTGGGTAAATGTACCACAGCTTTTTTAATCCCCTCATCTACTGGTGAACATTTGGGCTGCTTCCAAATTTTGGCTATTGTACTCATAAATAAAGCTGCATTGAACATAGCAGTGTATATATTCTTTTGAATTAGTATTTCAGGTTTCTTTGGATAAATTCCTAGAAGTGGGATTGCTGGGTCATAAAGCAGTTCCACTTTTAATTTTTGAGGTATCTCCATACCGCTTTTCACAGTGGCTGTACCAGTCTGCATCCCTAGCAACAATGCATGAGGGTTCCCTTTTCTCCACATCCTTGCCAATATTTGTTTGTTGATTTATTGATGATAGCCATACTGACAGGTGTGAGGTGATATCTCATTGTGGTTTTAATTTGCATTTCTCTGATGATTAGTGATGTTGACCATTTTCTCATATGTCTATGGGGCATCTGTATGTTATCCTTGGAGAAGCATCTGTTCAGGTCCTTTGCCCATTTTTAATTAGATTGTTTGTTTTTTTGGTGTTGAGTTTTGTAAGTTCTTTATAAACTTTGGCTAGTAACCCTTTATGTGATGTATCATTGGTAAATATGTTCTCCCATTCAGTGGGCTGTCTTTCACTTTACTGATGCAAAACCTTTTGCTGTGCAAAATCTTTTCAGTTTGATGTAGTCCCATTTGTTTATGGGACTTGCCTGAGGAGTTATATCAGAAGAAATATTGCTATAAGAAATGTCTGAGACTTTACTGCCTACAGTTTTCTTTTCTAGGATTTTTAGGGTTTCATGACTTACTTTAAATCTTTAATTCATACTGAGTTTAAGTCTTTGTGTGGTTTAAGAAGGTGCTCTAGTTTCATGTTTTTGCATGTATCTGTCCAATTTTCCTAACACTATTGAAAAGACTGTCTTTACTCCATTGTATGTTCTTGTCTCCTTTGTCATATATTGACTACAGAGGCATGGATTTATTTCAGGCCTATTTTGTTCAATTGATTTGTATGTCGTCTTAAATTTTTTTAAAAATGTTTATTGATTTTAGAGAGGAAGAGGGAGAGGAGAGAGGGAGGGGGAGAGGAAGAGAGAGACAGAGAGACAGAGAAACACTGACTGGTTGGTTTACACAGGGGATCGAACATGTAACCTAAGTATGTGCCCTGACTGGGAATCAAACCCACAACATTTTGGTGTATGGGACAACGCTCCAACCAACGGAGCCACACCAGCTGGGGTATAAGTCTGCTTTTATACTGGTACCATGCTGTTTTGATTACTAAGGATTTGTAGTATAGTTTGATATGAGATAGCATAATTCTTCCAACTTTGTTCTTTCTCAAGATTGCTACTGCTATGTGGGGTCTTTTGTGATTCCATATAAATGTTTGGAATATTTGTTCTAATTCTGTGAACTATGCCATTGGTATCTTGATAGGAATTGTGTTGAATCTGTAGATTGCTTTGGGTAGCATGGACATTTTAATGTTAATTTTTCCTACCCATGAACACAGAATACTTTCACTTATTTGTATTTTCTTCAATTTCTTTCTTTAGTGTCTTATAATTTACATCTTTGGTTAAATTTATTCACAGGTATTTTTTCCTGAAGAAATTGTAAAAGGGATTGATTTCTCAGATTCCCCTTCTGATAGTTCATTATTGGTGTGTATAAATGCATCTGATTTCTAGATATTTATTTTGTAGCCTGTTGCTTTACTGAATTCATTTCAGTTCTAGTAGTTTTTTTTTTTTTGAGAAATCTTTAGGATTTTCTATATACAGCATTATCTTATCTGCAAATACTGAGTTTTACATCTTCCTTTTCAATTTGGATGTCTTTTATTTCTAATTATGTGATTTCCGTGGCTAGGACTTCCAGTATTGTTTTGAGTAAAAGTAGTCAAAGTGGTCATCCCTGTCTTGTTTCTGATTATAGGGAAATACTGAGTTTTATTATAAATGGGTGCTAGATTTTAAATACCCTTTCTGCATCTATTGATATAATCATGTGATTTTTATCCTTTATTTTGTTTATGCGGTATATCACATTTATGGATTTGTGAATATTTTACTCACCTTGCATCCCCAGAATAAATCCAACTTGATTATGGTAGATGGATCTTTTTAATGTATGTCTGGATCTGGTGTGCTGATACTCTGTTGGGGATTTCAGCATCTATGTTCATCAGGGATATTGGCCTATAATTTTCTTTTTCTTTTGTACTGTGTTTATATGCTTTTGGAATTAGGATAATGTTGGCCTTGTAAAATGATTTTGGCAGTCTTCCCTCTTCTTGAATTTTTTGGAATAGTTTGAGGGTATGTTCTGCTCTGATATTTATTATTTCCTTTCTTCTACTCATTTTGGGCTTAGTTTGTTGTTCTTTTCCTAGTCCCTTTAAGTGTACAGTTAGATTGCTTGAGATTTTTCTTGTCTCTTAAGGTAGGCCTGTAATGCTATGACTTTCCTTCTTAGGTCTGCTTTCCCGGTGTCCCACAGGTTTTGGGTTGTTGTGTTCTCATTTTGATGTGTTTCAAAGTATATTTTGATTTTTTCCTTTATCTCATTGTTGACCCATTCACTGTTTACTAAGATGTTATTTAGCTTCCAAGTCTTTGTATGTTTTTCAGTTTTTTTCTTGTGATTGATTTCTAGTTTCTTACCATTATGGTCAGAAAAGATGCTTCATGATTTTAACCTTCTTAATTTACTGAGACTTGTTTTGTGTCCTAACATGTGGTCTATCCTAGAAAATGTTCCATGTGTACTTTAATAGAATGTATATTCTGAAGCTTTGGGGTGAAATGCTTTGAAGATATCAATGAATTAGTGTGTAATTTAAGGTCACTGTTTCCCTATTGATTTTCTGTCCAGAAAGTCTATCCATTTTCTGTCAATGGGGTGTGAATTTATTACTGTCAATACCTCCCTTTATGTCCATCAAGATCTGCTTTATATATTTAGGTGCTACTACATTGGCTGCATAAATGTTTGCAAGGGTTATATTTTCTTGTTGGATTGCTCACTTTATCATTATGTAGTGACCTTCTTTGTCTTTTATGATAGCCTTTGTTTTAAAGTTTATTTTTCCAGATCAAAGTACTGTTGCCACTGCTTTTTCTTCCTTTCCATTTTCAATCTTTTTCTATCCCTTTACTTTTAGTCAGTATGTATCTTTCATCCTGAGATGGGTCTCTTGTAGACAGCATATACATGGGTCTTACTTTCTTATCCATTCAGCTAGTCTATGTCTTTTCATTGGAGCATTTAAGCCATTTATATTTAAAGTGATTATTGATAGGTATGTATTTATTGCCATTTTATTTTTCTGTGTTCTTTTTTTTCCCCCTTCTTTGTCTTAAAGAAGACCTTTAAACATTTCTTATAATACTGGTTGGTGGTAACAAATTTCTTTAGCTCTTTATTGTCTGGGAAGCTCTTTGTTTCCCCTTCAATTTTAAATGGTAGCCTTGCTGGGTAAAGTAGTCTTGGTTGTAGGTCCTTGCTTTCATCACTTTGAATATTCCATGCCAATCCCTTTTGTTAAGAAATCAGCAGAGATATGGGAGCTCCCTTGTAGGTAACCCTCTCTCTCTTGCTGCCTTTAAGATTCTCTTTGTCTTCACCTTTTGCCACTTTAAGTATGATGTGTCTTGGTACAGGCTTCTTTGGGCTCATCTTGTTTGGGACTTTCTGTGCTTCCTGGACTTGTATGTTTTTCCTTCACCAGGTTAGGGAAATTTTCAGTCATTTCTTCAAATATGTTCTTGATCCCTTGCTTTCTCTCTTCTCCTTCTGGCATCTCTATGATGTGGACGTTGTTAGTTTCATGTTGTCCCAAATGTCTCTTTAACTATCTTCATTTTTTATAGTTTCTTTTTTGTGTGTTCCGATTGGGTGTTTTCTGCCACCTTGTCTTCCAAGTCACTGATTCAATCCTCTACTTCATCCAACCTACTGTTTATTCCTTCTAGTGAATTCTTCACCTCAGATGTTGTATTCTTCATTTCTGACTGGCTCTTTTTTATGGTTTCTATGTGCTTTTTCATGCTTTTGTAGCTTTAACTATGTCTTTTGAACATCCTTATAACCACATTTTAAAACTACATTTGATAAATCACTTGCCTCCATTTCATTTAGCTCTTTTTCTGGAGATTTCTCCTGTTCTTTCATTTGGGGAATGTTTCTTTGTCTTCCCATTTCATCTGCTTCTTCGTGTTTGTTTCTATGTATTAGGTAGATCTCCTGTGACTCCCAGTCTTGGCAGTATGCACTTACATAGTAGGTGGGACCCAGTGGCACAGTCTGCTTGATCCCCTGTGCTGGGAGCTCCAGGAAAGTCCCTGTGTGGGTTATGTGACCCCTCTTGTTGTAATTGAGTCTTGACTGCTACTGGCCTGTTGGTGCATGGGGTCAACCCTCAGGCTGGCTAACTCTGAGGATCAACCCTGACCACAGTGTATTAAGTGCTGCGCAGAAGCTGACCACTTGAAGTGGTATTTACCTCAGCGGGGTCTGGTGGTGAGATTTCCCTTTGGATATGCTGTTTGTGAAGCTGAGTGGATACTGCTCTGATGTTGTCTGAAGCTAGTTACTGGGTGTGTTGGTTCTGAGGCCTCTTGGTAAGACAATCTGGTGCAGACCAATGTCAGATGCTGTCTGTGACTGGTCCTGGACAATTTGGTTGGAGCTACAATGCAATCCACAGTTTGTGACTGCCTCTTCTGGACCTGGTGTCCTCAGGAAGAATCAAGCTATGCACCAAGGCCACCTTTTATCGACACTGGCCTGAAGGCATGTCAGAAAACTTCCAAGGCACCCCAATATCTGCCTCTACTGGCTGGCTGCCTATTAGGCTCAGTTACTAGTGGTACTCAATTTGCATGAGTTAGGTTCTCAGTGAGTCACCAGGTAGGGATGAGTGGTGTTCATGAGATTGATACAGGTTCAAATTTGGTGGCAGTGCTGGGTCTGAGGCCACTCAGCAAATATTCCAGGGTATACCCTATCTAGCTGCCCTCTGCTGGGTGCTTGCATACCTCTGTGGTTAGGCCATTCTCAGGGAATCATCAGGGTGAGGCTAGCAGAGGTCATCAGGCCAAAACAGACCAAGATTTGGGGGTATGTGAAAGGAAGCCTCTGTATTGGTGGGACAAATGTGGAAAAAAATGATCCCTGTCCTAGAGCCACACAACTCAGTCTCTCCCACATTCTGCCAGAAGCCCGACCTTAGCAGGGCAGGGCTGATGGGAGTTCAAAGTTATGGGGCTAGTGGATCTCCTGTGAATGGGGAGATGCCAGTCAGGCTTGGTGAAAGGTAGAGGTGGCAGTGGCCCCTGCCAACAGCCCTATAACTCAATGTGTCCTGGATTCTGCATATACCTTAGCAGGGTGGAAGCCACCAGGAGTCCAGAGAGTGAGGCTGGTGAATTTCTCATGAAGGGGAGGCTCTAGTCATGTTCATGGGAAAATGGGGGAATGGCTCAAGCCCCAAAGTCACACAGCTCAGTCGCTGACACCCCAGCCCAGGTAGCTGACTCCTCAGCAAGGCACAGCTCCACAGAGGGGAGTCAGTGGTGACAGGGAGTCCAGAGGGTGGTGCTGTTGCATTCCCCCAGGCTGATGGTGTCTGCAGTGTGGGAGAAAGACTCAGTACAGAGATCCTGGAGGGTATCCCTTCAGCTGTCTTCCCAGAGCCACAAACTACAGTCTCTTCTCACACAACTCTAGTCCTCTCTGCTCTCTCTCTGCCAGAGCCTAGAGTGAGTGACTATGAATGAGATTTTGTGCATTGGCCATTTATGAGGGCACCTATGTCTCTAGCAGACTCCCATCTATTCCTGGTGGACAGAATCCCTGATTTTCACAGCCAGATGTTATATGGGTGCCTCTTCCTGGTACTCTAGGCTGGGGAGCCTGGCTTGAAGCTGAGATCCCTCACTCCTCAGGGAAGTTTCCCCCCACACCACACAGCTGACACATCCGTCCAAACCTCAGCTGCTGCCCGTGGGAGTAGGGCCAGCCCTTTTCCCTCTCTCTGCCCTTCCTACCAGTCTCAATATGGCTTCTTCTGTAAATCCTTGGTTATAAGACTTCTCTTCAGCTAGTCTTCAGCTGGGTATTCAGGTTGCTTACACTATATTTTAGTTGTAATTCCAGTTTGGTCCTGGGAAGAGGTGAGTATAACTTCCATGTACACCACTGCCATCTTGGATCCGTTCTTTCTAAAGACTTCTAGTTTATGACAGAAATATGAACGTAAGCCCATAGTAACCTGCGCCAAAGACTTCATTTTTTACTTAAAGTAATAAATTGACTGTGTGTTTGTAAACACATGCTACTATGGACTGAATGTGCGCTCTCCACATCCATAGTTTGAAGCCATAAGCTCACATTCTGATGGTACTTGGAGGTGTGGCCATTGGGAGGTAAGTAGGATTAGATTATATCCTAAGTGTGAAACCCTTATGATGGAACTGGTGTCCTTACAAAAAGAAGACAGCAGAGTTCTGTCACTCTTCCTGCATGCTCCCAGGAGAGACCAAGTAAAAACTCAGGGAGAAGGCTTTTACTAGAACCTGACAAGGTAGAAGGCACCCAGCTCCCTTTCCTTCTCCTACCTCTTGTCCTTGGGCAGAGGAGCACAGCAGTCTCTGCACCCACCTCCCTTTCCTTTTCTACCTTCCTCTCATTCTTGAAAACAAGAGGGGAGAAGTCTCCTGTATATCACCTTACTTTCCCTTCCCCACCTACCTTTCATCCTTTCAAAGAAATGGGGAGAATTCTGCCCACCACACACCTCCCTGAATGGGAGGAATCAGCCACGTAGCCCTGGTATTACTTTCCCCGCGTGTCACGGTATGACACGCACCGAGTCACGGCAACCACGGGTGTCGGCAGGCCCCGATCTACCCCGTGTCAGATGGCGCCCGGACGTGGGACATCTTAGGACCAAGAGTCATGACCGGAGACTCCCCTTCCTAAGGTGGGTGGAAATTCGCGCGAAATCAGGTCGGTAAAAGACTCCTCAACCCTCTGAGGTTGATCCAGGAAGGGACAGAAAGTAAGTACCAGGTTCGGATAACGTTTTTGGCTACGCTAAATTAAAGATCGGAAACCGTGCATTAAAATGTACAGATAATTAAATATTTATAAAGTTTGCCTTTGTTAACAAAAGCCCTGAGCGCGCGGCTCGGTGGCGCCAACTGGCCGGACGAGCCGCGTTCGGTGCAGGGCAGGGGAGAGGATCAGGCTCCCAGGTGTGGCGAGCCGCGCGCCAAACTCATCCTAGCGGGCGGCAGCGGGAAAAACGGCAGCCACTTCCTCCCTCGCCCGGTAACCGGCGCGCACTCGCTGGCAGCCGCTTCCTGCGGGCTGCGCGCCAGGGCCTGGCCGTCCTGCCCAGGCACACCGGGCGGTTCCGCCCAGCCCGGGCCTACAAGCCGGCCCCTCCTCCTCCCGAAAACAAAGAAAGACCTTACTGCGCGCGCAATTTAGGAGATTGAAACGCGCAGGACTTGTATAGGAACAAGTTATAAATCCAATTAGGCTTTCCCCATCTCTCAAATTTCACCCTAATCTCTATATTTAACCCCAAATGAAATTATATCCTTAGGTAATTTAAAAAATAGATGTTACTGTTCATTTTTAAGTGCTTTTTAATCTGATAGTTTTAAAAATTGTAATTCTTTTAGAATATTAAAACAGTATTTTATCCTAATTCAGATTTAAAAAAAAAAAAGATACTAAATATTTTCTAAAATAATACGCAGATATTAAATACAAGTTTGTGTGTATTTAAAGTTTATAATCATGTTTCTAAGTAACCTCTGAGTTTATTTTTAAAAATTAAAACTATTTCTATATATAAAATATTAAAAAGGCATGTGGTAAATAAATAAAGCCTGAATTAATAAGTAGCTATGTGCCATTTTAATACTGCATAATTATAAAAAGATAACATAATAGCATTTATATATTCATAAGCTATTATAGCCATGTATTTTATTAATTATATAAATAATACTTATTGCTTCATATATATATAAATAAGCCTTAAATATGTCACTTCAAATATTAAGATCATAAAATCATAGTGCTGTGATCTATAATACTTTATTGCCAAACTGAATTATGTATGTATTTTAACCAAGGTCAGGTATATTATGAATAATAAGATAGAATTGAAAGAAAAGAAAGCTAGACAGAGGTTGGAAAAGATTTGAGAAAAAGAGGGTAGGAGGAAGTGAATAAAGAATGCTAATCAAAGGTTGGTATTTTAGCCAGGTAATATAAGATAGGATTAAAAGCAAGACTGTAAACTGTATGTATCAAGTTTTGAAATGAAATTAGGAAGGAAAAGGCTTAGCAAGTGTCCAAGTTAGAAGGAAAAGGTTTGCCTGACCATTTAATCTACCACTCTATAATTTGAGTTATCCTTGTTTCAAGGC